>BSCZ01000811.1:0-148902 GCA_027924225.1 Bjerkandera adusta
TCGAGCTAGGTCGTTATATAAGGGATCTACCGTCCGTTGGGCCCAATAAGTTAGCACAGATTGCGTGTGTGTGTTATGGGACTCACGCAGTTCTGACGGTTTTCCTGGAGGGGTAATTCCCATTGTTGTACGTGCCTCTGCGAGCGACCGGCTCTTCCATCTGGTTCTGGTTACGTTGACGCGACATTTCAAAGGGCGGGAGGGCGCGATCGTGCGCGTTTGGGGGGGGAATCGACGCTAACGTCGTATCGGGGACGGGGAATTGGTGGCATTCTGCTTGGTAGGTAGTCAGTGGCGTGCCGCGTCGCGTGTTCCACTCAACGTATATAGGCCGCGGTCGTGCGTCCTCGCGGATGCGGAGTTTGTTATTTTAGGAATAGCATGGCTATTGCCTGTGGAGGAGTAGGAGTTCTCCGTGTCACGTAGCATCAGGGCCTTCGTTACGTTGATGGTGTAGGAAAAAAAAAAATTTGAGGGGGCGTCGTTCTCCGCGGCCTGATGATGGTCCTGTCACGGCTGAGGTCGCCATTCCATGTGTGGTGTCACCATCTTGGGTATGAAGCTAAAGGTCCGTTGGTCGCCGCATGGGGGTGGCCTGTCAGTAGAGATGGTTGCGACGGAGCGAGACTACGATCGGGCTCAGCTGTGTTTTTTTCGTCCCCATTCCTGCCTATCCTCAGCATCTACTAGTATTTCTCCCGCGGTGTGTGCGATGGTTGTAGCCCGTCCCCCCTGGGCGTGTACGGGCGCGTGGTTCAAGAAAATTCTCCGAGGCGGCGGTGTGGTAAGGTGCGTCTGTTTGACAGTTTATCAGCATGGCTTCATAAATCTGTCAGGGGGTGATAGTTCTTACGATCGACAGGGTTACTGCCCTGAGGGATGCTGTAAAGCGCGGTTTGCAGTCGGGGTGGGGAAGTCGCGATCGGAGCACTCAGGTCCATGCGGATGGTGAAGTGCGTGCATTCCACTCCGGGAGTCAGTCTGGCGAATGGATTTTGCTTCTCCGTGAGGCGGCCCGCCTGGCTTGGTATGGTGAGGAGGTATTGGGCGCGGATGGGGCAGGCTCGTCGTGGGGGGAGAGAGGAAGCTGTGTTAGCGCCTGTTCATCGCAGTTAGACGGATAGAGCCGAAAAGTGAGCGCTTCCCGCCCGGCGTTATCGTTCGGCATAATCCGTGGTCAGTGTTCTCGGTGCGGCTCTGTGGGTACCAAGAAATGTATTCCATGCGGATTACTGTTACATACAAAGATCGTCTCTGCCCACGTGAGGGCGTGTTAGAGTACAGGGCGGCGTCTGGTGATCGGAGGGGCGTTGGTCAGGACGTCGTCGGGGTCGGGTGAAGAGACGGCGGGGGAGGTTCCTGCATCCAGACTGGAGGGAGTGAATACATTTTCGGGGGAAGGTAGCCATTTCCAGGCTCGTTTGTGGAATGCGCGGATAATGCAAGGGACGCGTGCCCACTCGGGGGGGACGAGGACGCTGACGGCGAAATCGACCAGTGGGTCTAGGCTGAATTGGATTCCGTCGCGCGTCAATTTTTGGATGCTTCGAATGCGGAGCGGGGTGCTGTCCCAGGGGCAGATCACGTAGTTTCCTACGCCAACGAGGTTACCCGGTGGGAATTCGAGCTTCCAGAGTAGCTCTGGGCTCTCCTGCTTGGGCGATGGAGGCGGGTATGTGCACGGGGAGAGGGGTAGGCCTTCGGCCGGCGAGGACGGTGGCGCTCTCGTCCCGGCCCGAGGGCTTGGAAGCCACGCTGGTTCCGGGACCGCGAGATATGGGTTGTTTGTCATCGGCCGTCTAGTCCGACGGGCTTTGTCGGTCAGAGAGCGGGCGTAGGGATAAAATGGGTATTCCCGTCGGTTAGGTAGTTCGCCACGACCAGCGCGTGCTGTGGTGTGAGGGCGAATACGAGGCTCGACGCGCTCGTCGGAATGGTACGTGCAGAGAGCTGACATGCTCCCTGTGATGCTGTCGCCAGTGGTGTCGTTTTTGGCTAATTCAGTCTCTAGGCTCTCCGATGAGCTTTCCGGGCTTGGGATCGGAGGTCCATTGACCAGCCGGAGGGTGCGTCTTTACGTGACGGTGGTTAGTAATTCAAGATATTTGTCTGGGAGGGAGAGCTCACGTTGATTCAAGGAGTGGCATTTTTGGAGAGATATATGTTCTGACTGCGAGTTGGGCGATGGGTCGTCAGCCAGTTCGCCGTTGCATACTTATCGTCTTGTCGGGCGTTCATTTTTTCGCCTCGTGCCTATGTCAGATTTTCTGGTCGAACATTGCTGTCAGTGCGTACAATTCGGGTCCGCGCATTTACTTGTACAGGCTTGAATTTCCCATCCTTACTCCGGTCAGGCCGAGATTTCATGCTGGTTTACGTGTTAATGGTGGGGTTGTTGCGCCGTTCAGCAAGAGGTTTCAGTTTTCGGCGTATTCTTTGCCCCGATCCTCAGTCTGCGGGGGAGGCGTATTTCTGTTTGTGGTTCAGACAGCTGCATTTGATTTCTCGCGCGATATCCCGATCACAGACGAGTGCCTATGAAGGACAAATTCATTCGATCTCAGATATTAGTTGTGCCTCGGCCACTTCCGGGCCTCGTCATCTGAGCGCTGGCATCTATTCCACGTGCGTGCGCTTTTTCCATTCGGCCATATTGGGCACCAGCTTAAATGTTATTCGAGTTAGCGCCCATGGATAGTAAGGGGGTCGTTGGGGGGAGTCGCCGCGGTGGGTACTTTGCGGTGGTGGTTATTTACTAAGCTGCAGGAATAATATAATAGCTACGGCTCATGACTATTTTCGTTCTGGCGCGTGGTTGGTCGTGCTGTCTATTCACGACGATAGCGCTCATTCTCTGTCAGCCTGATTATGCGTGCGTTGACGCTGGCTTACGCGTCCTTTCCATAGGCGCTCGCTGGCCTAGGGGGAGGTCGTCGGGGGGGAGAGGTCGCAGCGTGGGGAGCTGCATTGTGTGTTATCGAGGGGTGTATAGGTACAATTCTGGGTATTGGTGTGGTCGGGAGGCCACTGTGAGAAAGCGGTGGTGTTCCGCAGGCTTTCGCCTTGGCTGGTGAAGCCTCTGTGCGCTGTGGGTGCGCAGCGTAGAGATTGCTTTGGAGAGAGAGCTCATCTCGTCGCCTTGCCTCCGAGGACATGCCGCGAGAGGTGGTCCATCCGGATAAGCTCTGTAAGGAGGTTCTGGAGGGCAGAATAGGAGTACTCATCGTCGTATCAGGTCTGCCTCTTCCCCATCCCGTTCTCCACGCCGTTTTGTTTTGTTTTTTTGCGAACGCCTTCTTGCTTCCCTACACCGCAGGCTTGTAGGTACTAGTCCCCCTGGGCCACGAAGAGGCAGGCGTCGGACGGGCTCGCCAGCCCGCCCGCCAGGGGGCGCCGGACGTATTTTCCAAGGTGGGGATGTATGGCCGTGGCCGCTCGTCCCCCATCCTGATGCTTTCGCAATATTTGACACGGAAGTGAGCCCTGGTGACTATCCATCGGCCCTTTGTTTTGTCCAGCTTCCTTCCAAATCACGTAAAGGCTTCTGGGAAAACTTGCCCGAGGACGCTTTGCAGGCCCTGCAGAATCACGATCCAGTGCATCGTCCGCGCGGTCGTTGGCATCGGATGGCCGCGTGAAGGTCATAATTGGGGCGAGCCAATGATTCGGGAGGCTCGGAAGAGCATGGGAGTGGGGCGGCCTGGCGGACTTTGTATTCGGCGACGATAGCTTCGACTAGGGCCCGCTAGCCGCTTCGCCAACGGAGGTAAGGCTGATTCCGGGGTGGGCACGACGCACAGGCCAGGTCTAAACCGCAGCCGGTGACTTTTGGACCCTGTCTATCTCGTCCTCCGTCGATGATCCTGCCGCTTCCTACGGCCCTGCACCACGTCCGAGACGCCAACACATCATGGATAGAGTTTTATCACTGCTCGTAATCAGTAGTGCTCGCTCACAGAACAAGGCAGATCGCTTACGGCGCGGAAGAATTTGCGGAAAGAAGATCGTTTCGTGCCCCGTTCAATTGAGCGGAAGACCGGCTGTCGATTGGAACCAGCTCACGATGTCTGCCACCTGGCGCACCGCAGCATCGCTGAAGCCGAGTCGCAGGTCTGGGCGAAGCTTCTGATCCCTCGGGTCGCCCCCCTCAGGCATGGTACGGTAGCAGACTGACATCGCGGAGTTGAGGGTAGGAGATGCTGTCAACGATGCCGTGGATGCCCTCTGATTGTCCTGCAGGGCTGCAGTTAGAGTGGAGTTCTCTTTGGTCACCAGGATGTCTGTGAGTGAACGTCAGCGTTTCGAGCTCGCTATTGGTTCCACTCGGAGTCCTCACTTTGCAGATGCACGATATCACCTCGCTTGAGCGAGGCCTCGTTGCTGTCGGAGTAGTTTCCGCCCCATCTATCTGCGATTTCTCGCCAAGCGGTCAACTTGCAAACCGTGCCGCCTGGCTCGCCGACGATCACCTTAAGGACTGATACCTCTTTTCCCGCGTCGACGCCTCGCTTGATTCGTATGGTGTCGGGCCCTTCTATCTCAAATACGGCAACGAGCAAGTCGACCTTTCTCTTGTTGCTTTGGTCGGAAGAGAATCCTTGGTGCGTCTCCCGTGTCCCTGCTTCGAGATCCACGAGGGGCGTCAACGAGTGTGGGCTAAAATGGAATACAGGGAACCGGGTGACGGAAGCGTCGGAAGAGTACTCTCCAGTACGCGCGTAGGAATCCGTGTCCTGTGTTTCCTGAGTGTGCAGCCGCGAACGCCCGAAGGAAGCCGTGCCTCGCAGAAAGGTAGTCTCTCGCCGAGTTGTTTCTGCTATGGTTGGGTCCCACGTAATCCAAGTCGTCCGTTCTACAGATGACAACAAATCAAGATTTCAGCAACCTACACGAAGCAAGGGTGAATCTCAGGCTCACCCTCGGTGTTTCGGGTCATGTCCTTGGCCACGTCTGGCCTAGTCGCGTCAAGAATTCCCGCCCCCTCGTTGTCTGTGAATTCCTCTTCGCTGTCGATGTTACGAAATATGATGTTCTCGTAAAGCATCGATATCCGCCGACTGGCGGCCTCCAATGTTACGGGTAAGAATCCACTGAACGAGTCTGCTCGACTCGGTTCCTGGGACGGTTTTGCCATGGCTGGAGGTACCTCGCATGGTATAGAGGTCCAGGTATAAGCACCTGGCTGTTCTGTCGAGGTTAGTTCATCCAAGCTTGGTGCACCGAGGAAGACCTTGAAGCGAGGCATTGTTCCACTTGCTTGTGGTTGGAGGTAGCAGACGCCTAGGCTGCGCACCTCAACGCGTCGGATCCCACGTGGCATCGCGAAGCGCGTTTTTCAATCCTCGCTTTGTCCTCGCTAGGAGCATGTTTTTCGCCTCCTTCTGTTCTGCAGAAATTCATGCTACATTTATTCCATTGCAAAACCTGCTAATTATAATCATCATAAGGCCCATTGACGAGAATTTGGAAGGACAAACGCGTCAGGTAAATTGGATGACCAAAAATGGAAAGGAGCGCATCACTGGAAATAGCCGTGATCTTGGCGGGGCTATGCGATCTCTTGGCTCCTCTCATCTATTCTCGTGTTTTGGACCTGAATAATTCACAAGTTAAGCACTTTAACTCTCTCTTCCTGAACTATCATTGACTGTCTTATTTCTCAGTCCTGATGACTTATCACCGGGTCATATTTCCTCGAGCGTTGCTCAGGTATCGCTCAGAAAACCGTACTCGATTGCCTACATCTCTACGGTTGGGCTTCGGAATGAGAGCTCCTCTAGTCCTAGCGTCTATGCCGGCGTCACTACGCAAGAGTGCCGGTGCCTAGATGTCAGCGTAGTCTATAGGACCCATCACATCAAGGATCCTCGCGCATCACATAACATGGGAGCGGCGTTGAGGTAGACAAACTCTTCCTCTTCTCCCCCCCTCTTCACTCCTTTGACAATGGCGAAGCATAATATTACGGTCGAGGACTCCTCCCCCCTCGTTGTAAGTATCTCTACCCCTCAAGTTAGGACTGACCATGAATTACAAACGTAGGTGTTCACTGGTGACTGGGCGGATTCTCCGCATGATGCCCCAGACTATACGAAGTTCTCCGGGTACTCCGTACCTGATTTCAACTCGGTGCATAAGACGAACGCCTCCGATAAGTTCGAATTCGCGTTCAACGGTCAGTCCGCCTTTATGTGGTCCTAGTTCTAAAACAAGTGCTGATTAACCGTCACAGGAAGTGCCATTTACGTGTTTGGCTCGCAAAGTCCCATCGGCGGCCAGTTTGTTGTGACGCTTGACGACGCCAACGGGGCCCAGGTCGACACCGCGAAGGGATCTACGAAAGCACCCGGCCAGGACACGATCTATCAAACGCTCCTGTATTCGCACAACAAGCTCGATGCCACCCAACCTCATAACTTGCGCATCGACAACGGCGGAGACGGCGAATTTGCGCTGGACTTCCTCGTAGTGGAAAGCGACGTGGGTACAGACGACACGGCCAAAGTGCAGGAAATCACTCTCGATGACACGAGTTTGGCATTCTCGTATCCGATCGGCCAATGGAACGCCACGGTTGCACCCGCTACAAAGAATATCGTGAACCAGTACTGGGAGAACTCGACCGAACATAGCGTGGAAGATATTGGGGCGCAGGTTGAGTTGAAGTTCAGAGGGTCCGGTGTTGTATGTTCGATCAGCTCGTGCATTGTCGTGGGACTCTTTGCTGACGCGTTGATGATGCAGCAAATCCACGGCACATGGTTTCTCAGTAACATTACGGCTTCGTTGGATGGTGGACCTCCGACTTCGATCGTCAAAAACGTCAACCGTACAGTAGCCCTGTATCAGCGCCCTCGAGAACTGCTTTTCATGGCAGACGGCCTCACTGAAGGCGATCATACCGTGTTGTTGACAAACAAGGGCTACAACTCCTCCACGTCGGAATGGCCGTTCCTCAATGTCGATTATGCAATTATCTCGTATGTTGCCTTATTACTTCGTACTCTGTATATCTCCTTGACTTTCTCTAAGAACGGCGGTTGCAAACAATACCAACGGCCTGGCTACTGGAGCCGCTCCGAGCAACACTACAAGCACAACCACGCCAAACAAAGACTCCTCCGCGTGCGTTTGCAGCTCTACTCGTCTTTTCTGATCTTTTTATTCAACACTTACTTACAGGCTTGAATCCGTGCCTCTGTCGATGAACGCAACGCTCATGGCCTTACTTTTCCTCTGGATGATGCGCCAGTTCAACTTCGTCTGAGCATGTGGAGCCTGACCTTCAAGTATAACCTTGACCTCCCCCCGTACACGCTAAGCCATTCGCTATCGCCAACTTTGCTGTCCGAACTACAGTTCAAGTATTCCCCGCTCATTGTACACACCCTCGTTTGTATCCAGATAGCAACAATATACTCTATTATTGTACTCACAGCACGTAGTCATCCAACACGGACCACGAGATGCTATGCAGCAGATGGGATACTTACGACATCGATTATGTTATACTTATTCCGCTGAAATCACTGCTTCTATCAATCGTGGAGCACAACATGAGCATTACAGCAGAAGTTTGAGATAAGAGGTACAATGAGATGACGAGCAACAGAGTCCACAGCGACGATACAGAAAACGAAAGTCGAAAACAGCCAAGCTTATGGCATCTCTTCGTCTGAGTCCGATATGTACTCTTTCGTTTTTCTGAGAACATCGAGTCAGCACAAAGGTGTAAAGTAATCAGCTGCAAAATGTACACGTACATCTGCTTCCTCCGTGGAGCGGAAGATGCCTCCTCTTCGTCGTCGTCGTCTCGTACGACTCGCTTCTTCGTTCGCTGGAACATATCAATGAGCATTTTTGTCAGAAGACGGAACGTGGGCTCGACATACCTTTTTCGCTGCGGGTTTGGTATCGCCATCCTCGTCGCCACTGAACAGAGCTTCAGCGTCGTCACCGCCGTCGTTGGCCTTCTTTAGCTTGCCGCCACGACGCTTCTTCTTAGGCTCGCCTTCGTCTCCGCTCACAGCTGTGTCAGGACGTGCTCGCGCCCGCGGCTTCTTCTTCTTGCCCTCCTTCTCGTCATCGCTGTCCTTGTAGTCCGCCGTCCACTTCTGCGCCTCCTCACGGGCAATGCGGCGTCGTTCTGCCAGTGCCTCGGAATCGCGTTGAAGTTGCTCTTGGCGTTCGCGCTGATCACGCAATAAGTATCTGTGACAGCGCATCCATAGAAAGGGGCGGCACTTACCTCTGCCAGCTCCTGCTTGTCTCTCTCCTCTTGCCGCTTCCGCCGTGCGTCCTCGAGTTTGGCCTTGGCTTCACTTTCGTATTGACGTTGGGTGGTGAGGTGGTCATCGCATCTACGAAGAACATTTTCGCCGTATTTCCGTCGCTGATCAGCGAGATCGCGGCTGTACGGTACGGTTTGCGATTTGTCAGCTGCTAGTGACTGGAACAGCCTTGTAACGGAAACTCCTCAGTATGACGGTCTCGATGGGTATGACTGCGAACTTACTTCTGTGCATGGGTAGCTTGCTGAATCGCTCGCTGAAGCTCTTCAAGAGAGCGCTTTGCAGGAGGAATTGAGATAAGCATCTCGGCGGCTTTTTGCTCAATCATGGCAATATTGTAGGTGATCGCCTTGTCATGTGGATTGAGGTGTAATGCCTAGGATAGACGGGTGAGTGGAGAATTCAACTGCGTTTTAGGCACAACATACCTGTTGCGCATAACGTAGAGCGGTCGACATGACGGTGAAGGACTGATCCTTGTTCGCCTTGGCGTAATGCGCCCTGCTAAGACATAGTAGCACCGGGACGTTGTGTCCGTGGTAATACTTCCGGGACGCCGTCTCATACTAAACCCTAATAAGCCTCGCTCGGGACGTCAAGGGATGGAGGGAGACTCACGCTCTCGATCGCCCGATCGTACTCGTCACAGGCGTAATAGCAGTGTCCCATGTTGGAGTAGACGCTGCCGTCATCCAAGGATTCCCGGACTTTGGCGAACACGTCCAAGGCTTCCCTAGCATTCTTGACCCGCCGCACAGGTTCGTCAGCGGCCATGGGTCCCAGGCTTCCACCCAAGGTGCCAAGCGCATCCTCCGCAGTAACAATGGCTAGTCCCTGCGCAGCAACAGCGCACATTGCGTCAAGCTGAAGAGCCTTCGCATAGAACTCGGCGGAGCGCTGGAATCCTTGTCTCCGATCCTCGACGCCTTTGCTAGATGCGTCGCGGCTCTCGCGAGCTTGGTGATACTGGATCCAGCCGGCCGCGCACAATGAATAAATGTCGTGCTTATCGTGATCTTTGAGGGTTCCGAATACGAAGTCTTTCGCGAACTTGAGCAGGTTGGATTGTATGAGGAAGTGGGTGTAGAAGGCGCGGAGGTTCAGATTATTTGGTTGCGACGCGAGGGACTGCTTGAGAAGGTCATGCGCCTCGTTGGGCCGGTTGAGGTCCGTGAGCATCTGCGCGAGGCGTATTTTCGCTGCGAGGATTGTCAACAACCAGCGAACAGCACTGAACGTCATGCAACATACCATCAATGTATTCGGGATGACGGGAAAGCAGTTTGTCATAAGCCTCCTTAGCCATGGTATCCTGACCCTCGTCTTCGTATACTCGAGCCAGGTTATACAGGATAGTCGTCGACACTGCCTCACTGTCACTAGCGGCCTGGTTGCTTGCGTCTGTGAGTGCCCTCTCGTATAGATTTTGTGCTTCCTGGCGACGATTTGCAAGGTGTCGCAACGCCGCAAGGTTATTGACGAGCCTTGGATTCGCTCGTCCACTGGCTTCGCTTAACCGGACGGCCTCTTGTAGCGCGCGTTCTACCCGACTCGTGTCATCTTGGAAGAAAAGCTTCGCAATCTCAGAGTGAAGCTCGATGTCCTCTGCGACCTTCCGTTGTGACCGTGTTAAGGCATGCGGTCCATTCCCGTTCACAGGCAGTATAGGGTGTTCGGGTAGCGCAAGGGCCTTGCAGACCCGATCGAACAGTTCTCGCGCTTGCACCTTTTCCCGAGACTGGTCGGAACTTGACTGGCCGGGACGCGGGTTGGTGCGAAGGGAGGCTAGCATGGCGGTTGCTTCTGGAGAGCGATTGGCGTTATTGGCCTGGAGCAGGGAGTCGAGAGTATGAATAGCTGCTAATGGCTCGTCTGGACAAGTAGTGAGCACAGTGTCTAATATTTCAGTAGGAAGCGCACCGTTCTTCATTTGTGTTTGTGCCAGACCGATAGCGGCTAATATGTTCCCAGATTGTCCCTTCGTCGCAGCTGTGAACTGCTTCGCTGCCTCGTACGTCAAGCCTTCCTCGTGTAGAACGCGACCTGCGCGGATGTAACCATCGGTAAGCACTGTCAGCGTGTCCGCGAACTGTATAGTCCGTTCCGCTAGTTTTAGTGCCTTTAAGTGCGCGTGAGTCATAATAATACTCCAGGCATGAAATGGTCGTACTCGTTTGTGTTGCCCCTTCCGCAGGAACAATTCGCAAAGCGCATTTGCAGCGGCAGAGTTCTTCTGGTTCGCATTGAAGGCTTTCTCGATGAGTCTTGTGCCGAAGAGGAAGGCCTGTCGACGGTCCTCTTCACTCTCGCTCTCGTTCTTGCTGACATTGAGAGCCTCCAGACCAAGTAACAACTGCGCAGGCCATTGCGCAGGGTTCTGATTCAGCATAAATGAGAGTGAGTAGCGGCACGAGTAGAGTCGAAACGTACAACTTCGACACTGCGCTCCCAAGCGGCCTTCGCTTTAGCCTTCTGGTCCAAAGCCCAGAAACACAGTCCAATGCCTATTCTGGGGTCCGGTACGCAATTGGGGTTGTATCTTAGCACGTCCTGGAAGAGGCGTAATGCTTGAGAGTACTGCCGCCGTGCATACAAAATCCTGGCCTAATCGTGTTCAGAATATCGTTCAGAGATACCGTAGACCTACTGACCTTGCCTAACAATGCTACTAAGTTTGTTGGCTTTTTGGACAAGACACCATCGAATGTCCGTAGTGCTTCGTCCATGTTTCGCGTACTGAGTTGAATTATCGCTGCGGAACAGTAAGTATACGCGTTCCCGAGTGATAGTTGGGCTTACCTCTCGTCAGAAAGGCTAGCATCACGGTCTCCCCGCCTGCTGAGTTCGCACCAGCCCTCTCGGCCTGGTTCATGTACTGTGCAGCCTCTTTCTGGTAGTCTGCCTGTGCCTTCTCCGACCGTAGGTCATCCTGTCCTGCAAGGTGCACAAGCAATTCTTCAGTATTACTGACGGCGACTTCGGTTTGTCACTAACTGGGGTCTGGAATAATGAGCTTTGGTGCCCGACGCGCGTGCGCCAGCTGTATGTTAGCCAGCAATGAATACAACGGAGGTATTGACTCTGGCATGATTATGTCACGGAAGACTGGTGGGACATGAATGAGCAGCAATAGAACTGTTCGACACTACGTACACACGACTGCCCCGTTGGTCAACTTCTCTGCCGCGTCCAACATCCCCCGCTTCAAATACTCCGACGCCAGCTTTGTCCACACCCATACTTTGGATCGCGACTCTCTAAGGACGTCGAGGAGGTCGTCTGGATTCGCGTCAAGGTTGTCTAGGTCGACAGTAATGATTTCCTGGCTCGGGAGCTCAATGTCGACCGACCGGACGGGCGGGGGCGAGGGGGAACGGTCCATAGCCGTCAGGAATGTCGATCACGATGAGGAATGAGCTTTGTTGTCCCTAGCGGCTGATATTTTGTTTCGGAGCCCAGCCAGAACGCGAAGACGGGAGCGAGGAGGTGGCGTTGGGTGAGCAAGGGACGGTGTAGACTGCGTTTCTTACTGGCCGTTACCGGGAAATGCCGGGAGTAAGGAACACAGGTAACGATCCCGGAAAGGCAGCCGCGTGACTACAACGCGCCGCTGTGACCATTGTGACGTGTTTGTCACCGAATCGGCGACGGGCCCACCGACGCTGGCGACGACGACGACGAGGCGGCCGACCTCGACGAATACCCTCGACTACTTGCTATATCTCTACATACTTCGACGCCGCTCCTCCACAGGCCACTCTCTGCCCAGATCGGTGCTCGACGACGCCTCACCGCCCCCGATTCTCTCACGCACCCGAACTTCAATAATCCGGCCACTTCGACCACATTTCACTTTTTCCGGGACATCCGAAGATTTCGTCGAGTGTGCGACACACGAAGAAATCCCGCAGGACCGTTTGTGAAGGTGCTTAAACGCCTACCGACCCTCTCAACGACTTTCCGCATTCCTCTGTTGGACAAGAGCCTGTTGGGTTGTTCTGGGCGCGAACGATGACCGTTACTCACCGCAAGAGGCCGCACCAGCCAGACGAGATTCAAAGTGAGTTTCATACCATGGTCGAGCGGGAAAAGGAGTGCCCTCCCATCCACATGCGAGGCATGCTTTCTCACGGTGTGGCTTACGTAATCCCTTGTAGCTGTAAACGAGCCTGGCCTGCAGTTCCACTGCGATGCCTGTAGTTGCGACCTTACACATTCGATTCGCATGAGATGCGCCGACCCAGCATGCGAAGACGGGGACGGCGTGGACATCTGTCCCAGTTGTTTCATCGCCGGCAAGGAATTCGGCCCTCATAAGAGGACACACCCGTACCGAGTTGTGGTAAGTTTACGCACATTAGATAAGAGATTATTACTAAAATTGAACAGGAGCTTCACTCATACCCAATATTTACGGACGACTGGGGAGCAGACGAGTAAGTCTTCTTTCTCGCTTCCCTGACTCGATACTCAACCTGGGCAGAGAACTACTCTTACTAGAAGGAATATCGCTCCAGGGCCTTGGCAACTGGCAAGCGATCGCAGAGCACGTCGGCACAAGAACAAAGGACGAAATAGAAGAACATTACAAGAAGGTTTACATCGACTCGCCACACTGGCCACGACCGGTGCGTTCTTCACACAGACCATCCTCATACGCAGCTGAGCCAGCTCCCTCTCAAGCCAATGGACCGACACTTCGACGTCGACCCTGAAGAGTTCCAGGATCGGAAGCGTCGGCGAATCGCATCGATGAACACCGTGCCACCCCCAGCCCCGAAGGCAGCGCCGACATCAGCACCTGGAGTGCACGAGGTGGCCACATTCCTCCCCGGACGACTCGAGTTCGAACACGAGCTGGACAACGAGGCCGAGGACCTCGTCAAGGACCTCGAGTTCGGCATCTGCCTGCAATGGGGTGGCGACCAGATACCCGAAGACGAGAATGACGTAGACGTGAAGGCACGGGCGAAGATGATCGAGGAGGCCAAGCTACGTGCTGCGACTCCTGGAAAGCGGCTACCCAACGGCTTCGGTAACGGCATCGTCAACGGGTACCATCTCACCCCCAAACCCGACTCGCCACCAAAGAACGAGGACTCCAAGACCGACAATGGTGACGAGGATGCTGAAGAGCCCACACAACCACCGCCAATCGAATGCCAAGACTCGCTGGACTTCAAGCTGACGCTTCTGGAGATGTACAACCAACGAGTCGAGAAGCGGCGCGAGAACAAAGCGATCATGTTCAATCGTGGCCTGCTGAACTACAAGCAGATGCAAGCGAATGAGAAGAAGCGGCCGAAGGAGGACAAGGACATAACACATCGGCTGCGACCTTTCGCGCGACTGCAGACTGCGGCAGACTACGAGAACTTTGTGGCGGACACACTCTGTGAGTCATAAAGTGTGTCGCACCGAATTCTGCTCATTGTGTTCTTAGGGGAGGCGATGCTCCGGAAGCGAATACAAGAGCTTCAACACTACCGCAGAATGGGCTTGTCAACACCAGCCGACATTGATAAGTACGAGGCGGATGTGATCAAACGGGTGAGTCGTGGGTCTCTACCATCACATTACATGCTTTGAACACGGTATCCAGGCAAACGCGAAAGCTACCGTCGGCCGGGATTACTACCCTGTGGATAGACTCAACCTTCGGGCAAACGGCAGGCAATCATCTGGTCCCGATTCTCGGCGCGAGTCTGAAGCTCCACGTGGCCACGATGACGGGAAGGCGTTGGGGACTGGGCCTCCGGGACGCAAGCTTCGTACGTCGCCTTTTAATTTTCGTCCTCGCGCAAAACTCTGACATTCACACAGCTGCGCCCCTGAACCTCGCCAACAGCCCCTCGCTGCACCTGCTCACACCCGAAGAACAGGTGCTCTGCTCGACGCTCCGCATCCTGCCCAAGCCGTACCTCGTCATCAAAGAGACACTCGTGCGCGAGTACGCACGACGCGGAGGCAAGCTGCGGCGGCGCGAGGCGCGCGACCTCGTCAAGATCGACGTCAACAAGACGAGCCGGGTCTGGGACTTTCTCGTACAGAACGGCTTCCTGCGCGTGGGCAACGCGGACCCGCTGCTCGCAGGCGCGCAAGACGCGTCACGCGTGTCGGCGACGCCGTCGCTCAGCGCGTCACCCAGCAAGGACGGAACGCAGCTGCGGTCGCCGCGCCCGCCGTTCTCGAGCGCGCCGTCTATGACGATGCTGGGTATCCCGCCGGCGCTGACCCCGAGTTCGTCCGTTTCGTCGTCGCACCTCGGGCGATAGTAACCGCGCTTCCCTTTCCGTCTTTCCTCGCTCGCATATCGCTCTGTCACCCCCGCCGCACGCATTTGTACAACACCCACCGTCGCACTGCATCTCGTCTGTTCCGTGTAAATTATCGTAGTCGTAACGTCGCGTTCGAGTTGACATCACTTTATTTGGTTCAATCGCCCCAGTCGAGGCCGAGCGCGTCGTCCTTTCCGCCCCGCACGGCCGCCTCGATAGCCTCTGCAAGTTCTCGCATCGTCTTGACATCCTCGTCTGGCCTTGATCCGATGGCCAGACCCGTAGGATGTGGCGTGGTGTGGACGTCAGCGGACGACACGCCCAACGCGCGCTGGAGCGCCTCCTGGCGGCCGTCTCCGCGCAGAGAATCTATTGACTTGAGCGCATCGCGCAATTTGGGGTTCGCGAGCGCCTTCCGCACTGCAGGTGATGTCGCTGAGGAGAAATTTTGTTAAATACGAGAAGAACGTAGGCCGGGGAGTGTGGGAAGCAGCGCACCTATCGCTTCGTATTGGCGCAACTGCAGGGTTTTAGGGTCATCCCGCTTGAGGGGATCGGGGTAGGCCGGCTCGTCTGGAATGTATGGCCACTGCAGAGACGTCAGCGGACGCAGTGGGACGGCGTCCGTTGGTTCTAGCTGGGAAGACGATGAAGGTACGGCCTCCGTCGTGTCCTGTATTGAGTCTGTGGGAACGCAGCGGGGCCCCGCAGTCAGCGAAGTGTTATTGAAGTATAAAAACAGGAACACGGATGCCGATGAGAGATAATCGCGATGCGCTTACCTGGTTCCGCGGGCATGTCCAATGCGGGAGGAATGTTCGCACCGGCGCGGGGCGGCACCGACGAAGATTCAGCTGCGCCTGTGGGAAGAGAACATGACGAGGCTGCGTTGGCCGTGTCAGCTGCTCGCTTTGGGGCTTCACTGCAGGAGGAGGCGCACTCTGATGCTGCTTATAGCAGGGCACGGAACAACTGTGAAGATTTCGCGAAGGACCTTTCAGTATTTGGCTGTGCGGAGGGGCGATAGGGCACACACTATAGCACATAGCACTTGGAGCAGGTGTATTTTGATTCTTTGTCGTTGCAGACCTGGCACGCAGCTCTTTTGCGTGGGGCCATAGCGGCTTATAGTAGAGTTAAACAACATTTCCATCTTTGGATGACAGGAGCGACATCATATTTGATGTGTCGACTCCCAGATTGGCAGTTGACCAAGTTCAGCTCGAAAGACGACAACTGCCAACTGAGCGTTTTGATACGGTCAGGCGTTATGCGGCAGATGTCTACATTGCAGTTCTATCTATTCACGCCAGAGATTGCGGTTCCACGGGAGCCGATCTTATGGAATGCACGATGATTTGTTTTTGTGCAGTCTGTTTGCAATTCAAAACAAGGTATGCGGATTCGTGTTCACGAGGAGCAACGCATTCCAAACTAACGGTTACGATGACAGCAGATATGGTGGCATACCCGGGTTCAGGGCACATGAGTATAAAGGTTCGGGAAAGTCGCGCTACCGAATCAGTGGTAAGTCAAGGTATCATTGCAACAGATTGCAATCGGCTCGAGAAGTTTGTGGGTCCACGGGGCTTCTTCGGGTGGGGAACGCTGCGAGAGGCTGTGTCGTGCATGTTAAGCTGGTCGAGGCAGCACGTCTGTTTCGGTGCTGCTTTGGTGCGGTGGCATAGTGTGTCTCATTACTCACCGGTTGTCCGAACCGCGGAATGCAGTGAACGTGGGAGCTTGGCATGCTTGAACACGGTCTTTGGATTCGGCATCAGCTGAAAACGCTTGTGCAGTTGTGGCGCCGCTGACAAGTGCACCGCCCAGCGACGTGCCTTGGCATCGTGGGGGGTGGATGGTCACGGATTGTCACGGGTCACGGGTCACGTCGACAGACACGGCCGGCCGAAGTCTTCGTTGTGTGCCGTGAGGCAGGACAATACTGCGCAGGCAATCTGTGTAGTGGCCCTCGTTTCAACCGTGTGGGCTTACGCACCTTTCTTTGTCTGTGCGCGGGTGTAATTGTGGTGGCGGTAGCGCTCGGTAGCGCCGGCCCAGGCGGCTTGTGAGGCGTGACCGTGACACCCAAGGTATCTCCGGCGGCTGGGTGTTCTTATACAACTTTGTCTTGTCCACGGCTCTGCCGTTCCCCTCCCACTCTCTTCGACGCCCAGTGCGTCCTCTTTCCCTCCTTCGCTCGACATGCTCACGCCTGCTCTGTTTCCCCTTCTCGCCCTCGCCACTTTCGTCGCTGCAGAACCTCTCCATGTCCCGCTCGTTCGTCGCGCACCGCGCCCCTCGACTGCCGACCTCGATCACTTCTCCAAGGCCGCGGACAGGTTGCGAGGCAAATATGGAGTTGGTTCGCCTTCGAGGAAACGCGCTGGCCAGACGGTAGGGGTAGCCATGACCAACTCGGTGAGTCGTCAAACTATACGTGATTGTCGCAGTGTGGCCAAGCCGCGTCGTACGCACTGTTGCTCGTTTGACTTTGCGAGTAGGATGAGGGGGATTGTACCTGTCCCGGCCGCGTCTGTGGGCTGTGTACAAGTGGACTTTTTGTCCAGGTACTACACGGAGCCATTGCATTTCCCGGACGTGATCGGTTCCTGGTCATTGTGGCCGGCCGTGCATCTGGCCGGGAATTGTTGCATGACAGCGGTGAGGGGAATACACAGGTTCAATGCCCCCTGGACATCCTAGACGAGGTCAGGAAGCTTCGCCCGGCTGTCCGATGGCCTCACCCTCGCGATTTGCCTTGACACAGACTTCGCGCACGGTTACGGACGGCCGTACACCCGAGTTCGACATCCTCAGAGCATTGTGCATTTGTCAAACGCAGTGACCGTTGGTCATGAATGGTCTTGGCATGCCATGGTCGTCGATGGCGCGGCTACCTTCGTGATTCTTGGAAACGGGATGCGGCACATCATACTGACCTCGGCATCTGTTTCGCAGCACGCCGACTCGTCGTACATCGGAGCCATCAGCATCGGCACTCCCCCGCAGGAATTCAAAGTCGTTTTGGATACTGGCTCATCAGATCTCTGGGTTGCCTCCTCAACCTGCGCCTCCTGCGGCACCATCCCCGACTTCGACGCGTCCAAGTCGAGTTCAATACAACAAGTGCAGACGCGGACCGGTGGCTCGTCTGTGGAAATTCACTACGGAAGCGGCGAGGTCGTCGGCACGCTCGTTCAGGATGTCGTCGCCATGGGTGGTTTCACAGTGAACCCCCAGCAGCTTCTCATCGTCACTGACATGTCGGACGGCCTCCTGGACGGCGAAACATCCGGCATCTTGGGGCTGGCGTTCCCCGCACTCGCGTCGACGCGTGCAACACCGTTCTGGGAGGCGTTGGTCAACGCCGGCCAATGGACGAGCCCGGAAATGTCGTTCTGGCTCACGCGCTTCTTGGACGTCCAGGGCGCGACCGACTCGGAGCCCGGAGGCATCCTCACACTTGGTGGCACGAACAGCTCCCTGTTCACCGGTGACATCGAGTTCCTGAACATCCTCACCACCAACAGCGCGAACACCCCGACCTTCTGGCTGCTGGAACTGACCAGTACGTCTGTGTTCGCCTCGCTCTCGGCTGCGCTAATTCGTGGACTCTAGGTGTTACCGTGAACGGCAAGAGCGCCGCGATCTCTACGGGCAACGCGGCCCTGTCCGCCATCGACACCGGTACGACCCTCATCGGTGGCCCTACGGACGGTGTCGAGGCCATCTACGCCTCGATATCAGGCGCAACTCCCCTCAGCGGCCAGATGCAGGGCTTCTATGCCTATCGTGAGTTGCCCCGCTTCACTGCACCGTCGTTGAACACGCGTTGACCTACTTTCCAGCATGCACCACGACCATCTCGTTGTCGATGTCGTTCGGCGGCAAGTCGTGGCCCATAAATTCCGAGGACATGAACCTGGGCACGATCGGCAGTGGCATGTGTCTCGGCGGTGTCTTCGATCTCGGACTAGGCTCGAACATCGGCTCGGGCGGCGGCAACCCCAGCTGGGTCGTCGGCGATACTTTCCTGGTGCGCACGGCTCGAGCCCTTCGTGAACTGCGCGTCTGATGATTCTACAGAAAAATGTCTACTCGGTCTTCCGCTCCGACCCCCCATCTATCGGCTTCGCGCAGCTGTCAGATGCCGCTGGCGGCTCATCAGGTATGTCGCTCTCTCCTACCTCGTAGACAACAACACGAACCATAACCAGGTCGTCCTGGCTCGGCGCCACAACAAACGTCTAATGCTTTCTCTGCCTCCCTACTCTCGTCGTCTGTGTTGTTTTCATCTGCTAACTCTGCGCTAGGCACGCCATCCCCGGGAACCCCTGGGCGCGCGACCATCACCAACACTGGTGCGACCATCCCAACGAGTAAGCACATCATCTTCCACGCTCTCCGTCGTGCTCCGTGCTGACTGGAATCGTTTACGCAGCTTCGTCAACCTCGGGCACCGGCTCGAGCAACACGAACGCGGCATCGCCTGCGGCGTCGTTCGGCCTGGCCGCCTCGCTATGTGCTGTGCTGTCGCTCTCTGCTCAGTTGCTCCTCGCTGCGTGATCTCTCCGTCTTGTCTGCCCTGCTGTGTGATGACGTCTCTGTGGTCTCTTTGGATTAATACAATATCTTATTTTGAGTTACCGGACCTTGCGGGTGGAGGGTTGCAATCATGGACGCGTTTCGGCTTTTGTACGCACGAGTATATTTGACACACGCGATATCATAACGTGCTTTTACGACGCGAGACTGGGCAAGGTGCTTGCTGGTGACTGTGGTTTTGTACTTAGCATGTGTCTCACCGAGTGAAATACTGAGAGACAAATAAATATTGCCTGGTGCCAAGTTCACGCGCGCTTTCCGAACGCGCCCACGATCGCGGCGCCTATTGCACTTTCGTCATTCTCAGGCGCTGTCATCTACCTCGACGACCTCTGTTCTCTCTCGATCTCACTTTCACGACGCGACGTTCACGTTCTACGGTCACTCTCAACATACATATCAGTTTACAGAAAACTAGGCGAGCAGTTGCTTGCGCGAACGGCTGGAAGGACGAGAACATCCACACGACCTCCACAGGAACCAAGTCCGACGAAGCTGTGAGTCGCGAATCTAAAGTATCGTTCATTTACGCCTCGGTGTGGTTGACATATGAAACAGTACAGTGCAAACCGTCGTTAACATCTCGCCCACACGCTCGTAACGGCCTAGATCAGCGAGGGTTTGCCCATGCCTCCCGGGCGCGGCAACGAGCATGATTCACAAACAAGCCAGCATGACAGCCAGCCCAGGAACATTCCCCTGCCACCGTCACGCCTGGACACGGCCGACCATGCATGTGAGTACGGCGGCGACAGCCACCTCCTGGTAGGGTCCCCCGAGGCCATGTCGAGCCTCCCGCCCCCCTCTCTTTCTGAATACTTCGCCCCGCACGCGCCGCAACCCGCCCCGGCTCCCGAAATTGGCAACCCTACTACCCCTTCTGGGCCATCAAGGCCGTCGTACCTGCGCAGCGTGACCTCTCCAGCGGCGGCGCCCATTTCGGGGCAGCGCCATTCCGCGGGTGAAGGCGCCACCGGGCTCACGAGTAGTTTCCTGCGCTCGGCAGGTCGACAGAAAAGGAAGCGTCACGAGTGGACTGTGTTCGGAGAGCTGATGGGCGACGATGGCGGCGACCTGCCAGCAAGAGGCGCGTCGCACTTTGACACCACTCCCCCACGACCAACTGCCCGAGAGAGCATCCGGGAGGTCTTGACGCTGCCCCTCCCTTCCCGTCCGTGGACTAGGAGCCTTCCTCCATCTCCTATACATCCTTGTACGAGCTCGTCCTCCAGTGTGGCCACGGAAAGCAATACACGCCGCGCTTTCGACAGCACCGATACGATCTCGGAGGAGCCTTCCCCCACCAGCTGCACTACGGAAATGCCGACGGTCGTCTCGGATGACCAACCTCCCAGCCCAAAAGCGCGGAGTTGGTTCGAGTTGCCGACGTTGACGCCCGTTCAACGGAACATTCTGAAGTGCTCGGTCGCCTACTTTATCGGCAGCCTGTTCACATTCTCTCCTTACCTATCTGGTTTCATCGCGGACGTCGTCGATCATGGTCCCGGCGAAAGAATGCCCTCCCCGTCGGGCCACATGGTCGCAACCGTGTAAGTCTCCTTGTTGACTGTGCAGAGACTGGTGTAACTTATTCTCTATGACTAGTGCGGTCTACTTCAACCCGGCAAAGACAGTTGGAGGAATGCTGGAGGCGGACACGTTTTGCGCCATGGGCGTCGTGTACGCTACCTTCATTTCTCTGTGCAGCATGTCAATGTACTGGTTTTTCGAGACCCAGTCCGGATGGGAATGGCTCGCGGACTCTCTGGTCATCCTGTGGATTGGAGTCGGGATGTCGATCATGGCGTGGATGAAGATGTGGATGGCGAAGCCTACGTTCAATACTGGTATGTCTTGACTGCATGGTCTAGTGATATGTTATTGAGCCGTGTTCAGCATGCAGCATGACATCGATCATTCTGTTCACGGTGTACGTTCCAATGCTCTATAACTGGCTCGGCCCTCGCTCATGGACGTTATAGTGTTGTGAAAGAAGGCGGTGTTGACACCCTCCTACAAGTCACCCTCATCATTATCATCGGGTCTTTGATATCCAACGTTGTCTGCTATACTCTATGGCCCCAGCGCGCGACCTCGAACCTACAGCGCACGATGACACAAACCCTGGACTCCTTCTCAACACTTCTCACCATGATCACAGACATCTTCCTTCTTGAAGAGCCTCTACTTCTCGTCAGCCAAGAAAAGCTCGACAAAGCCACGAAGGATCATCAGGGCAGTTTCACAAAACTGAAAAAGGACCTCGGTGAAGCCCAAAGTGAACGTCTGGTTGGCGGACCTGGCAAGCCATACGCCACGTTCTCCGCCGCTGCACTGGGTCTAGGCGAAGTATCACACCGCGGGCACCTCGGCCAGGCGTACGAAGATGCTGTGGACAGCATCAACCGACTTGGCCAGCACCTCAACGGTCTGCGGAGCGGTATCAGCGTTCAGAAGGAGTTGGTGAGGGCGTCGCGGGCGGGGAAGTTGACGCTGCGGTCGCGCATCAAGAAGTCTCGGCGGGACCAGAGCGCCTTCGGAACACCGTCTGGCAATGGGAAAGGCAGACTCGTCGATGGCGATAGTCTGATCATCGACCCTGCGGCCGACGACGATAACGTGCTGCTCCAAGCCGCAGCAGATGCCTTTGGAGACATCATCGAAGACCTCGGCCCGCCTCTCAAAGCCCTTTCGGTAAGCCTGATCGCCCTTCATAGAAGTTTGCTTGCCTGAACCTTGTATAGTCTGCGTGTTCAGCAACACTGAGACGCTTACGAGAAGCGTTCAACCAACCCCATGCGCAGAAGAAGGACGTACAAGAATTGAAACCTGAAGAGTTTCATGACTTAGCGGAAGCGCTAGAACGTGCTCTGTACACGTTCGAGAGCACATCGAACCATGCTGTCCTTAGGTTATACCGCCGAGGAGCCGCCAGCTCCATGCCAGCAGGCGAATCTCCGACTGTCGAGTCGCTTCGTTCCCTGGCGGAAGAAAATTCTGTGTTGACTGGGGCAGATAGCGAGAGCATCTTCCTGGTGTATTTGTGAGTAGAAGCATGACTACGAACTTGTTGCCGTGCTAACTCTCCAAAGCTTCTTCTTTACCCTGCAAGAGTTCAGCAAGGAACTCATGTCACTCGTCGATGCGATGAGTAGGATATGCAATATCCAGAAGCAGAAAGCGGAGCGGGTGTGGTGGAAGAGGTTACTTCGACCTTGGGAGTACGTCCGGGACCGTGTCAGACGCCGCAGAATTGCCAGCGAGAAGCGTCGCAGTGGTCTCTCAAGAAGACTGTGTAAGTTCCACCACCAGACTACACACGGCCACTTCTGATATCCATGTGTAGCTGCATATTTCCTCCCCGAACCCGCGCACGAGTCCGTCGCCTTCCCTAAAATCACACCACACGCACCAAACACCAAGCAGACGCCCTCCCGCGAAGATCTATCGTTCATTGACAGGATCGGACAGACGATTTGGGCGTTCGGTGCCAGATTACGGGAGAACGATCTCAAGTATGCTTTCAAGACCGGGATGGCTACTGCTATGCTGGCTGCACCTGCGTTCTTCGATTTGACTAGACCGGTTTTCAACGAGTATCGTGGCGAGTGGGCTTTGATTTCGGTAAGTTTTGACCGAGTACACCTTAGGGATTGTTCTGACTTGTGGGCCCGTACAGTTCTTCGTGGTGATGTCGCCCACTATCGGAGCTGTGAGTGACTCTGTCTGGTCCAACGAAAAAAAGGAAATCTCATTTTCCACAGACAAACTTCATGGGCGTTCATCGCGTGCTTGGGACCCTTTGCGGAGCAGCGACAGCCGTCCTCGTATGGTCTGCGTTCCCGGAAAACCCCTATGTTCTTTCGATCTGGGGCTTCTTCTTCTCGATTCCATGCTTCTACTATATCGTGGCGCGTCCAGAATATGCGACATCTGCGCGCTTCGTGCTGCTCACGTACAACCTGACATGTCTCTACTGGTGCGCCGCAACACTTTCCCGCTGCTGTACTCTAGGCTGACAACAGTTCTCATAGCTACAACCTTCGTCAGGTTGACGTTTCTGTCGTGGATGTTGCATTCCATCGTGCCTCCGCGGTTATCGTCGGTGTCGTTTGGGCTGCCATAGTTGTCCGGTATTGGTGGCCTATCGAGGCCCGTAGGGAGTTGGGGAAGAAGCTCGGCGAGTGCGTACATTCCACCTCATTTGGGTTTATCATCGCTAACGATAACCCCTAGGTTCTGTCTCAACATCGGCTGGCTATACACGCGCCTGGTCGCATTCAACTCTGGAGAGAACTCGGGACCGACCCCAAACATTGGGCAGATCGAGGGCAGCGAACCGACAGAGGTCACGAGCCTGTTGACCCGCACGGCAAACAGCCATCTCAACCAGTCGATTGTCGAATTCATGGCAATGTGAGTGGCGTTGGATAGTCCACGTCTGCGCATCCGTTGATGTTGCTTTGAAGGGAGTTACATCTACAAATCAAGCTCATCGAGCTACAAGGTCTCTTGGCTCAAACCCAGCACGAGCCGCGTCTCAAAGGACCGTTCCCGGTCAAGCTATACCGTTCCATGTTGACCAGCCTCCAAACAATCCTGGACAAGCTTCATAGCATGCGATGCGTGACCTCGCGGGAGGAATGGAACACGGTAGGCATTCTCGCCCCCTCGAGAATCTGAATAGAGGTTGACCACCATCAATGTGTTGCAGACGGTCAAGCGTGACTTTATCATACCAACGAACAGGGCCCGACGGGATATGGTCGGCAACGTCATACTGTACTTCTCTACGTTGGCTGCTGCGTTCAGACTCAAAAGTCCTCTGCCACCGTATCTACCGCCGGCTGAAGATGCACGTCGACGACTCGTAAGTCTCGTACTCTGTCGCTCGAGTGATAATCGTTGATGTATTCGTATAGGTCGACGCGATCAGACAACTGGACATTGTCAAGAATCGGGACGTCAGAGGCTCGAGGCAGCTACTATTCTTCGCCTACGCGCTCACCATGCGCGGCGTCATCCAAGAGTTGGATTATCTGGGTCGCACATTGCAGGAAACATTTGGAGTCATCGGGGAGAGCACGGAAGCATTCGAGGCACTATTCAGGGACACTGCCTACGAAATCGCTTGAACATACCATTCGATACCATTCTCCGCACACATATATATCGTTATTCGTAGCAAGCATCCTATATTCGCTCCCAACTACACAGCTTCAAAACTAGCAGAGACCTTCTCCGACTACGTTCTAGTCCTTTTTCTCCTACTAGAGTGATGTGGTCCCCCGCCTTCTCTGTCGTCTCGCCTCAGGCGGTTCAAGAGGGAGCCCGAGTCCTTCTGCTGCGCCGACGCCGCGCCTTTGATGCTCCAACCACCAGGGGGAACGGCATCTGGATCTGCTTGGGAGGACCGTGGCGCATTCCGGGGTGTCCCCTCCGAGTCCGCACGGTGCTTCGCAGGCTGGGGCGCAGGTATAGACTTGGCGCCGCCGCCGCCGCCGGTGGCGGTGAGGCGGCTGAGCAACGACGGTGCGGGCGGAGGAACGCTGTCTCCCTTCTGCCGCTTCAGCGGCGGTTCCGGCGTCGTTTGTGAGCTGGAGCTTGCAGCGGGGGCCGTCATCGTGCGTGCGCGTTCCGGGCGGCCTAGCTGCTGATGCGGAGGTCGTTCTCGTTCAAGAGGCTGATCTCTGCGCGACGCTGGTGCCGCAGAGGCTTGCGAGGGCGGTCGTGGCGGGAGCGACGCCGGTCGGTCTTCTTCTAGCTTGCGCTTGATCTGGACGCGGCCGCCGTTGGACCTGCCGTTGCTTGATGCACTTTTTGCTAGGTTAGCTGACGCCGCCTGCAGCCGTGAGGCCGGTGCTGAGGCCGGCGGTGGTGTCGGCTCGGTGTTCTGGAGAAACGACTGCTCAAACAGAGAAGAGAGATTCGTTGGACATAGACGGCGTAAATTAAAGACGGTCCATTGCGAACCCTTATTAGGCTTTGCACTTCTTCCGCTGCTAGTGCCTCATCTTGCTTTGTCTGTGGTCTTGATGCTTGCTCTTGTAGCTTGCGAAGAGTGGTTGAAGATATAGGAAACTTCCACGACGACGTATTGGCACGCTAGGTGTACTATCAGGTCAAAGAGAGTCTCAGGCTTTTCGCGGTACGAACCTGTCTGCATGCTTGAAGAATAGTTAGGCATGATCGCCATGGAATAGGCTCTGACTTAAATTCAGAAGCGCACTAGTGTAATTGTGAATAAAATGTTCGAGTAGGTCACGAAGTGGCACTACTCACCACTAGTATTGGCACGGCTGCATCGACAGCTTGGTTGCGCAATGTCTCGTCAGTGTTTCTTTGAACCGCGGCCAAAGCCCCGGCAAAGTTGGTGATTACAAAGGCCTGGAAGTCTTCGTTGAACATGGCCAATACTACCTTGGATACTAAGTTGGTGCAATAATGTCGTAGAAGCCGAGCAGGGTATGCGGCCTGTTTCTCTACGGCTATATGATATGCCAGTTGAAGGTAAAAGCGCGTTCGTGGTAGCGACGAGCGTTGTTTCTCTTGAGAGGCTTGTGGTGCTTCGACTTTATACGAGGCTCTTTCCTCCTTCAGGATCAGCTCAAGTAGTTGCTCTCCGCGCTCTGAGTGTTCGCCGTATGACGGCAAGGCTAGCAGAATCTCCTTCACTATCGTTTCAATGTCCGGCGTTGGCACCCTTGGAATGGCCTGAGATGCAAAGGTCAGCGCGACGGAGTGGCAAGCGAAGAATAACGCACCCTGTGCATCCCCCTGACCAGCTCCTTCTCGCCCTCACTGTTGTACACACTCGCATGACGGTCCACAATAGCACGTTTCGCCCTTCCGACCATGAAATTCAACACGAGGGAACGGAGGTTGTCCCGAATCGCCTGGTCTTCCTCATCGGAGGGTTCGTCCGGCGGGATGATTTGATCGCAGAGCACACCAAGAGTGATGACAGGATCCAGGTCGAGGTGTTCAGTCAGCTGGTGTTCAACGACCTCGACTTCGTCCGGCTCATCTACATGGACAATCAGTCGGGCAGTTCCGCATACAACCGATTTGTGGCGACATGAGGCGGCGAGACATGCGGTGGGTGGGGGACCTGCGAAGTCTTTTGACAAGAAAGACGAACTCACCGCTCTGGAGCAACTGCACTAGCACGTCCGCGTTTCGCTTCACCCATTTGGTTTGAACATTGGAAACAAGCGTGATGGCACGGTATCCGTCCTTGCGAACCTATCCACCATATGAGTCCCTCTAAAATCATAATAGACAAATGAAACACACCTTCTGATCCTGGTCCTCGCACAAATCGTACACAGCGTTAATCGCAGCATCCTCGAGCTCGGGAAAGTCATTGATAAATAGCTTGATGTTACTTGCGGCGTAAGACTTTAAAGTTGAGTACGGCGAAGCAGCAAGCTCTATCAGGCGTTCGAGAGCAGCTTTTTGCTACACAAGAGGCTGGAATAAGGGGAATGTCACGTCGAGGTGCACGCTACACACCTGCGCGACCACGCCAGACGTTCGAACTTGCCCCCGCCTCGCACGTTGGACTTGCGCCTGGATTTCCGCGTACTGCTGCTTTTCGGATTTATCTTCCATCCTCGTCTGCGTGAGCCGTCTGCTACGAACAGCGGAAGAGGGGGAGAGTGAAAGTAGTGGATGAGTTTGCCACTCGCAATAGATAATGCAGTATATTCCCATTTCTGGACTTATCATCATGATGGTCACAAACACGGACAAATAAACACCGCGGACCGGTCTTGACTCCACGTTCTTATCCTGCACTAGGAATGGGACAGTTGCTGCAATATTTGGAGGTTTCTTTCAAGTTTCAATGGTGTGTATGAGATGCGAGGCCCATGCGCTTGATGGTAGAGGCCGAATAGCTGGCATTTGTCTGCGCTCGACGCGGACAGTCGCGTTGTTCCGGACAACTATTGTGCTCGGGCCACATCGCTTATTCGATGGGGTCCCATCTGTCCGTTGTTACAGCGCCTCACCCCACATGCATGGACAACATGAAGAATAAACGTGTCGAAGGTCAAAGAACAAGGAAAATTGTTATAAGTACCGCGTTGTGCCACACGTCGAAACAACAACAACAACCATCCCTCACTCTCGCACCCACCACAAGCCTACCACCACCCACGCCGCAATGACTGTCCAATTCTCTTCCCTCGTACTGGACTACCCTCTATCCGCTTCGCCGTATCAATTTGGGAGCCGGCCTTCATTCGACAAGTTGCCACTCGAGACACGACAGCTCATCAGATGTTTGGGAATGCCGTCGCCAGTCACTTTCGCATGGATCAGCGACCAGATGCATCGAGCCGAATCAACTCTACGGTCTCGCCTGGTGCCATGCGATTTGACCATCGCTCTGGCGAAACACGAAACAGAACGCAGGCGGCGGATGATCGAGGAAGACAGTGTCCCTATGTTGGAAGAAGAGGACGCGGAGAGGGTGGTTTTGGTCACAAGTCGCATCTTGGAGCGAGAGGGTCATATCGAGGACTTCCTCGCACAATTCGACGCGCTCATCTGGATAGAGGATATAAACCAATTGTCTTCGAGACCCAAGTTCATGAGCGTACAAGAATACAGGGATAGCCACCCTTCGCTTCAAACTGCTCTGACGCATTCAAGAAATGCCATCGAGATGCTCTACCAGTGGATCCCAGAGGTGAGGGATACATTAGCCCCGACGGCCACTGAAGAGGACATTATCCGTTCCCTCTATGACATGGCGATGAAACGATGCACGGGACCAGATCCAGCCGATGAACTGTGCTACACACCATGGCTGTCCCCCTCTTCCTCAGCATCTACCAGCCTTTCTTCGACCGCTTCGCCGCGGGGTCGGGAGTCTTTCGATCACGGAGGGCCACGTTCGGCAGGCGGACGCCCGAACAGTCGCCGTAATAGCAAGTTTCCATCATCGCCCAGCTCTCGTCGCGACGTAATGGCCGTGCAGTCAAATTGGAGAAAGAGGAACCCAAGTCGTCGCGGGTCGAGCACCTCCAACGATGGCCGGTACAGTTCGGTGGATTCAGGATACGCGGAATAACTGGGTTAGCGGTCGAAGGGTGGATTTGAGTGCAGGGGCGACGGGGAGTAATTCAGGATAGTTGCGATGTCCTGTGAATGTAGCTGCGCCGATGAGCAATGGACATTATTACACGGATATGCAAGCCATGGAAAGGTCTGATAACACTCACGAGCGCCGTTAGTCAGGCGATAGCTCATTGGGAGGAAACATTGTTGTATAGGGGCTGTCACCTCGAGGAGGATGGTTCCAGGCAATTAGCCGTGCTTCCTAGGAGTTGGTACGGAACCAGCAGGGAGACGACCAACAACTCCTAGTCGAGTGTGTCAAGGGTGGTGTTTCTTGTTGTCAACATTTGGACCCGGTGCATTCCTGAAATCGAAGTACCGTCAGACACGCAGTAGTAAATTTGGGGGGACGACCCACGCCCGTGGCATTTTACAGCTAGGGAAACCATGGTTTCGGGAAGTACGGCAGTGAATAGAACGGCGCGTCCAGTCCGGAGTTATTTCGCCGTCGAAGCTTGTCGGCTCGAAGTGGAAGAGCGGCGTGTTACGTGTACTATCAACGTTAGTACCCAACATCGCCACGGCGGGTATCGATATGAGGATGTCAAGGGTAGACGTTCCGTTGGCTGACCTCTAGTATAGGCCTTCTAGTGGGTCAAGGGTCAACAACGTTGCACCGAGAAACTATGACAGTCATGAGTAAAATCGTCGCAACAAATATTCAGCGTCGGTACAGACGGCCCCCGGGAGTTTTGATGGCCTCTGTCTCACCATACGGCCACTCGCATTCGGGTGAAGCCCTGTACTTCGCATTGCAAGAGATTTGTGAAGAGCACCGAGACACGGATTAGGACGTTCCCACCAGGTTGGTGGGCGCCCATTGATCCTCGTTATGGCCACGTATCCGGAACATACCTATACGCCACGGCAGATGTTCCAAGGGTCCAAGGCTTGACGATACTAACCCGCGAGCACATGGTGTAGCCACGTCGGACAGACACGGAGCGGGTTGACACAGTCCATCCATAAATCTGCCTATCTTGTACATTGCCTTGACACCGAAGCGTTCCTACAGATTCGCGACCGCAGGCGGAAGGTCTACAACTTTGCCCACAATGTTGTATCGTTTCCTGGAAGGCAGCACATGAGGAAGTTCCGTGCAAGAGGGTTCGAGGGAGGCACGCACGTGAAGAAGTCGAACCAGTCGTTGAGCACCTTGAGATCCGCTTCGGGCAGGTCGCTGTAGTCTGGCGAGGCGTCCTCCTCCTTCAGACTCGACTTGCCCAGCGCCTTCGAGGCGTCTTTGCCCGCGAAAAGGTTGTACGAGCCGCCCTTTCCGTACGTCTCCCGCTTGTGTGATACGTCGAACACGGTGCCTGGTGCGCAGACAGCGACGATCTCAGCTGACCCACGGAGCACAGAGGATGAGATACCAACCCTTTATGGCGACGTAGATCGGCTTGCTGGGGTCAGAGCCGTCGAACTCTCTCAGCTGGTCGAGCTTGAACGGGTCGTCCTTTGGCGGTGCGAGGTCTGTTCGTGCGGGCTGCATGATGGGCTTGGAATCTTCCTTGGTCTCTGTGGTGGTGGTCGAAGGTGAAGCTCCTCGTCTGTAGTAGAGGAATATGGCCGCAGGGATAGCGAAGACTATCGCCGACAGGATTGTGTAGGGCGTAGGCATGATTGCGACTCGGCAACTTCCGTGAATCCGGGGAGGGTATTATCGATCATCGTCCAATCACAAGCATCGCTGCAGTCAACATCCCACCATCTCCGCCACCCGTTCATTGGTCGATTTGTCGCAAACATGGTCAATTTCTTTTAATTGAGGGCTACATTACATGGGTTGAATGAATATCAATACAGGTTGACCCACACCCTACAAGCCATGACAGCGTTGGCTCGATGTACAAGATCTCACACGCGACACATCAGCCCAAATTTGTATCGACCTCTGCCATTCGAAAATCATGTTGTTGAATTGGTTAACAGGGATTCAATAGCATCAATCAACTGGAGGCATGTTTACTCATAACTGTCATAGTTTCTCGGTGCAACGTTGTTGACCCTTAGCCCACTAGAAGGCATATACTTGGGGTCGTCCAGCCGAACGTCTACCCGTGGCATCCGACATACTCTACCTGCCGTATCGATGTTGGGAATCAAGCTAACGTCGATAGTACACGCCCCTCGTCTACTTCGAGGCGACAATCTTCGACGGCGAAATAACTCTCCGGACTGCCAGATGCGCCGTAGCGTATGGGCATGTTCGGGATACGTGGCCACAGCGAGGATCGATGTCAGTGGGCGCCCACCAACCTGGAGGGAATGTCCGGCTTTGTGTCCTGCAGTGCAAAGTACAACGCTTTCCCTGAATGCGGGTGGCCAAATGGTGAGACGGGGGTCATGGGTGCTCCCGGTGCCGTTTGTGCCGATGCTGAAGATTTCTTGCGACGATTTTACTCATAACTGTCACAGTTTCTCGGTGCAACATTGTTGACCCTTGACCCGCTAGAAGGCCTATCAGCCAGCCGAACGTCTACTACCCTTGGCATCCTCATATCGATGTACTCCACTTGGGTACCAACGTCGATAGTACACGCCGCTCTTCTACTTCGAGGCGACAAGCTTCGACGGTGAAATAACTCTCCGGACTGGACGCGCCGTTCTATTCATTGCCGTACTTCCAGAAACCGTGGTTTCCCTAGCTGTAAAATGCCACAGGCGTGGGTTGTCCCCCCAAACTGGTTGCTGCATGTCTGACGGTGCTTCGATTGCAGGAATGCACCGGGTCCAAATGTTGAGAACAAGAAACATCGCCCTTGACATACTCAACTAGGAGTCGCTAGTCGTGTTTCCGCTGACTTCGTACTAACTCCTAGGACGCACGGCTGGATGCCTGGAACCATCCTCCGCGAGGTGACAGCCCCTATACAACAACCTTTCCTTCTAATGAACCGTTGCCGAACTGCACCCGCAGGTTTGTATGCGGTCGGCAGCTCACTGTGGGAACAGTACCTCGAACCATGGCCGGAAGGTTTGCGAGCACACGAACTAAAACTCAGAATTACGTGCATGTGCGGCGAGGCTTCAGCCATGGATCCAATTCGGCCATGTTCGCGTGTCTTTACGAGCTCCGATACAATTCGATGGTGTCTACTTCGACATACCACTCCGTGACTCCCGCAAATTCCGTTCGTGGCCGTGATGAGGGCGAGAAAGGGGTAACAATGCTCTACCCTATCAAGAGAAAAGTGAGTTGCCTCTTCACCGTGCCGGAATACAGCCAATGACGCAACTAGCCTAGCCTCCTTCAGTGGTGGGTCTAGACCGGAAATTGAACGCAAAGCACCACGGTTGGGTCCGTGTGGAAGAATCTTACCTTGGTAAGGACGGTTCCCTCTTTGAGGTGCCAACCCTTGTTCCACCGTCGTTCAGATACATCTGGCCCAAGCCGGACTACCGACAACTGTGTCCGCGAAGGTTATACACGGCGAAGGCCATACTTTTCCGACAAAAGCACGATTGAGAGGTCACCAAGGGCGAAGGCAGCTTCGCAGAGGCGGAGCTTATGACAAGGGTATCCCGGTGACATTATGCACGGTTTCACCATTGAATCGAAGGTGGACGTAAGCGTTATCTGATATATTTTTTCACCTCGCAGTGGTTTATCGATGCACGCGTTGCATAAGACGTCAAGTTATGCACGGGAAATTGTGACGTCGGCGTTCCCGGACTTTTTTTGACAGGTCGACTGCGGGATCTTCGAGATACGAAAGTCAGCGGTGAGCAATGCCCTGCATCCCTGATCCTCTCTGATTTCCAGACCTAATATCGTCGTGATACATCCAGCCCACAAGTCCGAAACCTAGCGCGACAAAATGGGGTGCCAGCGACGCTTTCGTGGTAGATTACGGCGTGGCTGGCCCGCTATGGGGTTGATAAGCTCGATTTCCATCTCGTGCTTCATCTGTCGCCTTCTACGTGGTGCGGCACACGCACCGGACACACACCCTCTCGCAAACATTCAGGCTGTACAGTTGATGCCTATCGGGTCTGTTGCATTATGTGGACCCTTTCCGCGCTTCACGACAGCTCCTGGAAATGGGACCCAACGAACGTGTCCAGGGCACGTCGGACGCAGTCTCGGGTGCCCACCCTGGATTGGAACGGCCCGGTACATGGCTCGACGATTGTCGCGACTCGCGGATGGAATATCTGGACCTGAATATGAAGATCACAGAAGGCAGGCGGCAGAGGGCGAGGGAAGGTTCGTCACGGCACTTCTTTCTCGCGTGACGGACCCCGGAGCTCTAGGCTCCTCCACTCACTCCAGCTCACGATCGAGGCGGAAGGCACATTACGGCCATGGCTTTCCAGATCGCGGCCAGCGATGGGGCCGTGCATAGCTAGAAGACAGGCGTGGACGACACCTGACAAACGGCCGACGTCTCCATTTCCATGTCGACCTGTTATACCTCTCCTTGGTCCCACCGACACATTGTCTTGGAGAAACATATCATGTTGGGCTCCGGAATCAAGCGTCGAGCATGTAACCGATTTCCATCACCCGTCTGGCGGCCCTTTCGACCCGTTGTCGTAGCTCCGCCGCCTTTTGCTGCACGACGTGGTCCACTTCCTCTATTCCGTCGCGCCTCCTCCCCGAGGCTGTGCCCCGAACAAGTCACACGACGGAGCAGGCCAGAGTCGGGCAAGGTTCTACCCATCTCCGCGCTATGGTTGCTCGGCTGACTCGGGGTCCCACGTAGGTGGCCGGAGGGACATGTGCTTCGCAGTGATTGCAGTAGCGACACTGCCCTCGTACTGTCTCTCCGCCGCTCGCGGTGCGGGCTTTGCTGAGATGGGCCTGCGCGACAAATTTTTGACAAGCCCGGCGGCACGCCTCCCCCTGACGTGCCGGCAACACTCCGCCCCCTGCGAGCGGTAGTCAAGAAACGGGCGTCACAGCTGTCGCCCACACCGGCAAATAGGACGTAGTGCGCTCCGGCTCTTCTGTTCGAGGACTCCACGGTTGGCAGCCGTGGCATCCTGCAGCTCAAATAAATGATTACACTCGCGTCAGTCTTTGGGAGGTGCTGTATTCGTGGTAACAGAACACGTCATCTGGTTGATACAGCGTTCCGTGGCTGGCCCACTATTATCTCCGTTACCTTAAAAAATGCGGGACCCCCAGGACCTCGCCTCCCCCGCGTCCGACGGACGAAGATGCGACACGAACGCCGAGGAATCCCTGAGCCTGTTGCGAGAGGAGGCTGCGGAGCTTCGTGTATAGCTTGAGTATATGGAAATTTACAATTGACGAGTTACGGTATTGCTCCACATGGCCTGTGTGAAATATGTCATTCAAAGCGATGCATTTTGTCCTCGATAGATTGTCGCAGGAGGTGTGGGAGCGCTTATCTACGATGAAAAGTACACGGGGTCCTGCTCTCGCCCTTTTCCACCGTATTGACTTTGGAGGCTCAAGCCCTGACTACTACTCTCCTTCTGTTCGTCTGATAGCACTCTTTGTTGTTTGAGAGTTGCTTATTATTTCAAGTATCTTAAGTAACTAACAGGTCCCTTGAGATGCCAGCATCCGGGAGACACACAAAATAAGCGTCCGATAGGGTGACCAGGGTAGGGTGGATGCTCTGAAGATTTTAAGCTAATATTTGTGCCGCTAACCAATACGTCGCTTTGTGCCCTAACGTGACTCCACCTATCCTTGTATATTTCGTGGTCGAGAAAGCAGTGCCAGAGACCCCGTACACCTCTCAGCGCACGAGGCGCCGGAATCCTGCTTGTGTCATGCAGTGGTCCTTACTTGGAATTACAAATTTGAGAGATTCATGTGCAGTAGGTAGTGAAATAAATCCATTGTAGCCACAAATGCTATACGCCGCAGGTGTCAGTAAACACAATGATATATCTCAATTTTGGTGTGCTCAAAGCGCGACTTTTAAGTTGTGTCTACTACTAGTAGTACCATGATGGCTCCCTCCAGACGCTAACCCGCATTTCTTATAAGTCCTTTCTACGGGCCTCTTGGGTGTGCAAGATATGATGCATGATGTGTCGCTTCTCTGAGACAACAGCTGATTCAAACGTGAGAAACTGGAGGGGCTCACGGAGCAACGTGAGGGCTCGCCCGAAGGGGTCTCGCCTAATGGGCGAACACCACTTGTGTCTCAATCAACGAGGTTTAGCTCGCAATAGACTGGCAGAGGAGCACAATACAGTCGATTAACAGTAGGCATGTGCAGCGAGAATAGTGCCGCTGGGTGCCTTCTCGTGGCATTTCCTAAATTCAAGAGTATATAATAGACCCACGAACGTTGAGAGTGGATGGCCCTGAAAGTTTATTGAGAGTCGCAGAATATATCGTCCGATATATGTTTAGTCGAATAAACTCAATTTCGCACGTTGCGGAGGTTGGTAATGCGACGAGAGGTCACGGTTGGCTGAGGCGCGCACTAGATCGCACTGGGGAAATGAAAACATAGAAATAAATCTGGAAGTGGGGTACCAACCTCGCTTCCAGATCCCCGTTTGCACTCACCCCCTGATTTTTTGGCGAAGTGGTAACGCCCGAGGATCGACATACCGACACGGTTTGGAGTAAGGGTTTATCCAGGATGTCGGAATGAAATGCTTTGAAAAGGTAGCCACTTACTTACTTTAGGATAGAGTGGCGTAGAGATATTCGTCCACAACGTCGAATTATCACAAAGGTCGGGTTTCGAGACTAAAGTTCGCGCTTCCGTACGGGTTGTGACGGAAAGTACCGGTTCCCGCTCGCTAACTCAGCGACAGAGACGAGAAATAAACGTGCAAGATGAGACGCCACCATTGAGGTAGAGGAGTGGTGTCCGGGGTCTCTAACGTGAGGGTAATCGTGAGACTGAAACGACGCTGATTGATTTACGATTCACAAAGGAACGATAGTACCAGGGGTCTCAGCATACCCTTCATACAGGCATCACCCGGCGAATCGCCCCAGGGTCCAAGACGCGATCGTTATAGCATAGATGTTCCGATACTTGGTTCGCAAGTAGAGCAAGACGCTGCACTGGTGTACGATGACTCGATTCGAGTGCAGCTTCTCCCAGACGCGCAGGGTTCTAGACACCGGACTACTCGAGCAGGCTGTTGCATAGCGTTCCAGGGCGGTTTCGAAAGCTGGCTATGGTGTCATGGGGAGATCGTCTTCGTGGTCATCTGGATATGGGTGCGAATGCGCGATGGCCCTGTTTGCGAAGAAGAGGCGACGTGCGAATGCCCGCTGCCCATCCCGTTGCTTCTGCATCGGAGGCTATATATTTTACTGATCACCCTAGGTTGTTGCTCGGCGGAGGAGGACGGCGTGAGCGAAAGCTACTACGACGGGCACGCCTCCGAACTGATCCCCACGTTTTCTATGTGGCGTTCGCTAGTGGCCGTCGCTGAGTTTTTGGAGCGCGCACACGCAGGAGCGGCGTGGGCTAAATTGTTGGAGAGACTGGAGGGAAATGCGTCGAGAATGGCGACTGGCCAGTCTTGTAACGGCGGAGGGCCCGGGCCCGCTCGCCGGAGAGATCACGTTGCCTGCACGTTCCCGGACGAGGTCATAAGCGAGCGACTCTTTGGCGGGACCCCATCGTTTGAAAGACAGGCTCGTGGCTGACGCGTCTTTCTTCGTGACCTCCATCTCGCAGCACTGCCCGAGTCAGAGCTCGTCGTCGACCACAGCGACGGCACCGCAGCACCCAACGAGCGCCACCGCTGATTGCTTCTCGCCCTCATATACGTGCATTGCCACTCTCGACGCTTCTCTCCTTCTCTCTCCCTCCTCCCATCCCTCGCCCGCTCACACCATTCACCATACCCTCATCCGTACTCTCTGCAGGTTTGGAGTTGTTGCTACCTCGTCGACCATCGATACATAGTCATGGACGCCCTCAAATCGCTCGTCCAACCCCTCGTCGGCGGCGGCGGCGGCTCGTCTATGATTGACGGCATGAAGCTCGTCGTCCTCGGCGGCACTGTCGAGACAGCCCGTAGAATGGCCAGCTCAGGATGGTACGCGTCGTGTCATGCTACTCTCCTCCGCTCACGCTAACGTCCACTCCTCCCCGTCTCCGCCCGTCGCCCTTAGGTCGCACTTCATAAATTGTGAGTCGCCTCTCCACCAGAACTCACACCCGCGCTGACACGACCATCTAGCGTTCTTCCTGACTGCACACTTCTCAGAGGAGGACTACCCATACGACTGGTTGATGCTTTGGCTATCACGCCGACCAGAATGGCAGCGTTCGCGTGAGTTCGAGACAACGACGCGCACGTCTACGCCGGGCTTGGGCTCGCGTATGGCAGACAACTCCTTCGGGGATGACGACGAGGACGACGAAGACGTTCCTGGGAAAGTCAAGACTCGCGTAGTATTCCAGCCAACAGCGAATACAACGCACACGATATATTACAAGGGCCATTGGCTCCGAGTCCGCCGCGGTCGCAAAAACGATGGAAGTGGCTGCGAGATGCTCTCCATTAGCGTCGTCGCCCGCAACAACTCCATCTTGAAGCAGCTGGTGCTGCAAGCGAAGCGAGAATACGAGGCAGAGGCCGTGCACAGGATACAAATCTACTTCGCAGATTCTCACGGCTGCTGGAGGTGGACCGATTCACGGCATAAGAGGCCGATGTCGTCTATTGTACTCAACCCCGGGGTGAAGGAGATGCTTTTGTCTGATACCAAGGACTTCCTCAAGTCTGAGAAGGTGAGGACATCATCAGCCTCTCGCATTGGTAAGGATCAGGCGGAACTCCCCTCGAGTGAACGCGGTCCCCAAGCGATGCATTCAATCTCCTACATTGCACAGAGCGCTGATACAACTTTTACAGTGGTACGCGGACCGTGGTATACCTTTCCGCCGCGGGTACCTCCTACACGGCGTGCCCGGCTCAGGGAAGAGCTCCCTCATCCATTCTATCGCCGGAGAGCTTATGTTGGACATCTACGTCGTATCGTTGTCATCCTCCTGGATCAGCGATAGCACGCTGACGACACTCATGGGACGAGTGCCGGCACGCTGCATAGTGTTGCTAGAGGATTTGGATGCAGCATTTACACGAAGCACTTCTCGTGACGAAGAATCGACGGGAAGCCCTGAATCCAAGAGTAATACAACGACAACGACCGAAACGACCGACTCACATTCTCGACGAATCAGGCACAAGAATGACCAGATGTCTGACGTCAATACCCTGAGTTTGAGCGGGCTGCTGAACGCCCTGGACGGTGTAGCTGCAAGCGAGGGTCGTTTATTGTTCGCGTAAGCAACAAACGCACCATACATTCGTCCGACAGCTAACCCAACATCCTACAGGACCACCAACCATCTCGAACGCCTCGATCCTGCTCTTTCCCGCCCCGGTCGTATGGACGTGTGGATCGAATTCAAGAACGCTTCGAAATGGCAAGCTGAGCAGCTCTTCCGCAACTTCTTCCCCTCTACCGACGAGGATGACGTGATCATCGAGGGAGAGCTCGACGGCGTAGAGCTCCCCATGCCCCCATCGCCCTCCGTCGCGTCAACGTCTGAGGGGTCGTCGCTCGGATCCATGCTCTCGTCCCTGGCCAGCCCAACGACCTCGACGTTCTCCTTGTCCTCCTTCACCGGCTCCGCTGCCAGCACATCGCCCAGCTCTCCACGTGCCCCTAAAGCAAGCCCTGCCGACGTGTTGAGGAATCAAGCGTACCTTCCGCCCATTATCGATGACGAGATAGCGAAGTATGAACACTCTGCTCGTCCGTTGGATGGTGCCACGCTGTCCAAGCTGGCGAAGGAGTTTGCAGATTCAATCCCAGATGAAGAGTTCAGCGTCGCCGCGTTGCAAGGCTGTAAGTCAAAGTTGCCTAGATTGGTGGTGGTGCGCTGATGGATGTCGTCGCCTTTGCCAACCATAGATCTGTTGAAGAACAAGTCGAGACCTGAGGACGCTGCGAAGGATGCTGCTGCGTGGGTGGTGAGCGAGAGGGAGATGAGGGAGAGGTTGAAGAAAGAGCGGGAGTTGAGGGAAAAGCAAGCGGTAAGCATCGATTATCCGATCCCTATCTCGGCATCTCCCGGCCAATCCCCTGCCCCCTGTTTCCGGTGCTCACTCTCGTTTGTTTTTCCTTTGAATTTCAGCGCGAGAAACGCCGCAAAGAGCTCCTCGAAAAGGCCGAAGAGAAGAAGCGGGCGGAGGACGAAGCCGCCAAGAAGCTGCAGGAGGCTGCGAAGGCGGCTGTGGCGGTCGAAGCGCTCAAACTGCCCGAAGTCCAGGCACTGCCTAGTACTGTTCCTGCCCTCGACCTCAACAAGGAGAACGAGGAGGATGTCGACGTCCAGGACGACGCCAGCGAAGGCTCCAGCTCGGGTATCAGCACCCCCGCGGAGGTTCAACCCCCAACATGGGTCAAGGTCAGCGGTGCTGAGCACTGACTAGAAGATTCCGGCGAGGACAGCTCGGGCATCGCGCACGCTTCGTTGGGACCCAACGACGTCGGTGCCCCCGATGTCTTCTCTCCACCTCGTACGACATCTGCGCGAGAACTCACGTCTCGCCATGCGGGCGGTTATGCGCTTGTGCAGCCATTTCTGCACTGCTACCTCGCGCACTTGTACGTGCTGCTTCGACTGATTCTATTCGGTGAAAAGGGGCCACAGACAGGTCTTCTGTGACCAGCCATAGAGTGCGTCTCCTCATGATTTGTTTTTCCTACTGCACATCACCATCCCGACGCCCCCTCCCAATGGCTCTGTATCCATTTCTTGCCGTACATATCTTTCAGTTATCATCCCCCCGGTCGGACACCCCAGGATCTTGCTATAATTCCTCCCCACTTTGCTTCGTTGACGATCTCACCCCGCTCTGTTCTTGCTCTCGAACGACGTACATGACGATGTTTACGAGTTTTTACGCGTGTACGTACCCCCTTCGGTAATGCATCGTTGATCACATAGACGTCACAGTTGGTGCTTCTTGAAGCTGAGAATTGTATACTTCTCAGGGTTTCTTCATGGGATATCTCGGAGCGCGGGGAGGGTAAAACAAGTTGTTCCAAGAATTCTCGGCGCTTCATGCGTCCAAATAAGGTGGCCGCCATCATCCCGCTATGCTTCGAGAGGCGCCCGATCAGGCGTTTTCGAGTCTCGACTACTCATTTCTTTGACTGTTCGGCGGGGGACAGGATTGTCGCAAGCAGAAAATAATGGGGGCAAGAACATATAGGCTTCGATATTTCTGCAACGGTATGTGAAGTACAAATACAACGACGGTCTGCGAGTTGATTTTTTGAATGTTTCAGTAAGGACGGCACCGCTCTCGAGCTACGATGCATTCGTGACGGACGATTGATTCGGAGCAAACCCCCAACATGGCATCGAGGGCCGTACTTCTCCCTTATTTACTACTTGGAAGTGTATACGACGGGAAAAGGTTTGCCTGGCGGGGTTGTGTTCGGGCCCTTAGGTCCCTCTCCAGAAGGGGCAGCGGGATGCGGGGGCTTGCTAGAATCCATGAAGACCACGACGGTCAGTATCTGTTGGTACGGACAACCAACGTGCGTACCGCGGCTCCTCCACCTTCTTACCATTGTCCGGAACAGACGCTTGCTGTGGGGTAGCGTCGGGCATGTCGAGTGCGAAGTCAAGTCTAAAAGCTCTCTGTCAAGGTCAGCGACTCTTGAGTGTTCAATGGCGTACGGTTTGTTGAGAGAGGCAGGGATGTGACGAACCTGAAGACCGTCTGCCTCACGACATCCTACTTATATCTTTCGTTCGGTGTCGGGGACCCTTTCTCGTGTCTACCGCGAACTGAAGAACGGCAGCGGAGCACCTCACATTCTCGGGCACGAGTACGTTATTCGAACGATCGTGAGGACACGGACACCAGCACGGCAGAAGATGTGATGACCGCGATACAGCAGAGGAGGCACGAACGCGACGGAGCGGCATGAGGGTACGTAACCATGACCCTCACGTGTTGCGTTGGCTTCTCTATGAATGGCCCAGGAGCTCAAGTGGCCCAGGATGTCGCGATTTCATTCAGCGCTTCGTTGCAAGGTTATGTCTCACGATGGCGCGAGGCATGTCGTGGTAGCTCAAGGTCGGTGCTACTTGATACATTGCACTAGAGTCACACTGACACAGTGCCGTCGAGCGACCCTATCATGAACCATCGACCAGGACGGGGACGGGCTTGACGACGATATGAGGGGGAGGCGTTGTGTGGCGGAGAAAAAGTTCGCCTACTGAGCCGCGTGTCTTGTGTGTCCCTTTCCCGGGAGAAAACTTCGACACCTTTTGTCCATTCATGTGGAGAATCAGGCTTCGGACCCTTGCCAACTTCTCTGAAACGCGGGAAACACATTCCAGAAACTCATTCAAAGCGAATGCCCGGTGAGAAACACGCCTCGTCCTCTCCGAAATTACTGTGCTAGATTGCGGCAGCGCGGAGGTTGTGGAACGATGCCCTATCGCCGCACGATGATACGAAAATACTTTATGGGAACTCGAGGTTTGTGCGTGTGCGTACCTTGTCGGCGGTGCATGATAAATCACATGAATTTCACGACCGGTGCTTCTCAGGTTGTAGAACAATCCCAACCGTGTTGATTTTTTTGGAACGTTTCGGAATGAGTAGAAAGCTCTTGGACTATGTAGTTTTGACGGCGCTTGCGCCGTCTGATGCGCCATCAACCCCGCCACTATCTCATCAACTCCGTCGGCAGAGACGCTCGATTCCACGTTTCGACATCCAACATCGCTCTGCTAGCCTCTTTTGACTCCCAGACAACAGACGGAAGCTTTTCAAACAAAACATTGCGCAACAATATTTTCAAGGAATCACAAATACAAGTACAACGACGGTAAGCCACGGATTGATATTTTCGGAGTTTCTTTTTGGTAAACACGTCACGCAGCGCCAGTCGTTCACAGCCGCAAGCACACTCGTATAGAGCCCTTGACGTGGCATCGAGGGCGTTATACATCCTCCTATGTCGCTTCCTTGTCCGTGTAGACGTGCCAGGTAGTAGTGGCAGGGGGAGGGTTCGGGCTCTTGTGCACCTCTTCGGCGTGGCCGCTAGAGCTGCCGGTGTGCGCAGGCTTCCTGAGTACCACGGGGAAAGAGAACGGAGGTGTGAGTGTCAGCTTTATTGAGTGACTGCTACACGTACCGCTGCGCCTGCTGACCGTTCGTAGTAGCCGCTTGTTGGTCGGGCATATTGGTCGGGAATGTGCTGAGTGCGACAAGCATCGTTAGCATCAGATTGGTCCAGGGAGACAAGAACGCACATGTCTCGTTGTTGGAAGATGTGGTACAAGGTGGTGAGCCTAGCGACCGTCTGGTTTTGAACGCTTAATTTATATCTCTCGCTCGACGCTGGAGACGGTATTTTGAAACCTTGAAGGATCCCGTCCGTGAAGAAAAATTGACGGCGGCGGAAGGCATTACGTCCCTCAGTACCGATGCAGGCTGGAACGACTGCAGGTATGGGCATGACGGCGGAAATGATGCCCGCGGTACAGCACAGACGGGCGAGGACACGCCACCGGGCGGCATTACGGTACGTAACGATAAAACTCACGGTTCGGGCTTTACTGAATGGCACAGGAGCAAAGGAGGCCCAGTATATGACACTTGCCCGTTGGGAATGCGACAGCGCTTCCTAACAAAGTTACGTCCAGATGGTCTGCCGTGGCATCTCAAGGTCGGTGCTAATCGTCATTCAGTACTAGAGTTACACTTACGCGGTACCACCGAGGCGACTAGACGACCCTGCGATCAACTACCGGCGAGCACGGAGTTGGCGACAGCTTCAATATGCATTTTGTGCCAGTGAAGTCCGCGACAGTGATATTTCTGGCGGAGAGAACGTTCGTCCATTCAAGCAACACCTCCGGGACAGGAGCTTACCGGGAGAACATTTGCTTTCGATTCTCCCTTCGCGTGGGATATCAAGATTTGAACCCTTTCTAGCTTCTCTAACACGCGCGAAACGCGTTTCAGAACGAATTCAAAGCGGACGCCATAGTGAGACCACCACCTCGCCCTCACCGGGGCGCCGTAACCAACAGTCATAGGCCGAGGGTACATGGTTGTGATACCTTATCGTCACAGGACGACGCGGGAAGGCATTATGGGAAAGACGGGCTACCAATACAGCAAGGTTTCAAGGGTCGCAGGAATGACATCGCAGGAATGACATTGCTTCGTTTTCTCCCAATAAACCTACGTCTCCTTCAAACCTGAAAGCAACGCCGAACATGAAGCTCAAAGCCGGTATGGGCGCGTCAGTCTCGGGGGACATGCCAGGCACCCAAGTCCTGGTTCCCCGCCTTGTACGTGACGGTGATGTGCTCAGGTCCATCTGGGTTCCCTCCGTCTGAATGCAGAGGGCGCCTGACATCCCAATAAAATCATGCAGTCAGCAGGCGAGGTCGACGGAGCGACCGTTGGAGGCGTACCGGATTCGGCATCGATCTGCGTGGGGAATGTGCTGTGCAGCATGCGCTCTGACGCGTTGTTCGTGCCAGACTCGGGGATCGACGCCACCGAATCGCACAGGGTTGAACCGCATGACTTGTTGCAAGGCCGGGTTGGTCCATTGAATTTGGAGATTTTGCTGGTGATTTCCTCGGGCGTCGTTCATAGCGATCTACTATCTACGTCAACGTCAACCCGAGCGAGGGATACTGAACATCTGGCCAGTGTGTTCAAACGTACAGCTTCGCTTATGGGGGATTGCGGTGTGAGTGGGGGAGGGAGGGTCGTCTTGGTTATATGCGGGCTTTTCTGTGATCGCCGCGACTCCCCTATACCCTACTCTTCCATCTACCATGAGCAAGCGGACCTCTGTTGTAATCCCATCCCATGATAAGCTTACTGCGGTACTATTGTCTCCTGATCCTCCAGTATTATGGTAGAACTATCCATGTACGCTCAAACCTTTGACTCATTCTGGCAAAGATACAGTCAGAAACAATTGCGTATAGTACGTGGGCGCAGCAGTCCAAACGCATTGTGGTCTGCATGAGGCGACTATTGTGCAGGGTTGACCTGTATTAGGTTCTGTCACCGGATGCATCTATTAGGCCGACCCCGGTAATGAGGGCGTGAACCGAGCCTCGTGCAGATCTCCAACGACTGCAATTAGGCCCACAGATCACAATAGACGGGTTCACGGGATGAATTCCATGCTGCTGTAGGTTACAATACGTGTACACCGGAGCGCCACAAGGAAAGAAGCAAGTCATCAAGTTGGGATGTCGAAAGGGATAGGGTCGTTTAACAGGAGCATGCAAACCAAAAACAGCGAGGAGTGTGAGTCAAAGCAGGAAAGCAGATCGTAAAGCGAAGGGAAAGCATATGCGACAAAAGGAAGGTGGCTCCTGGGAGCTACGACAACAATACAGGTCTAGAGGATGTACGATATGCTCACGACGTAGCATCAGAACTCTTCGTATAAACGTGCCAGGTACCGAGATTGCGGTTCTTAGCTTTGTAGGTGACGGTGATGTGTTCCGGCTCAGCGGGATTTTGCCCGCCGGCGTGGGCAGTCCTGCTACGAAGGCAAAAATAACAATGAGCGATATTCTTCTGACCCAAGTACAAGGCGAACCGGATACGAGCTCGGCTGGCATCGGGTACGTTCTCTTGGGCGTGTTTACGAACGCGCTCTTCGTGGTATTCGATCGGGTCCTTTCCCTCACAGGCTTCAGGGCTCATCTGCTCTGCTTGCTGTCGCGCTGGGGCGGTCCATTCAACGACGGGAAAGTCTTTGTTGGTGGCTTGGGCGTTGGCGGGCTCGTTGTCACCAGCAGCCTGTCGAATGACGTTATTCCCGTTGCTACTCATGGAGGCTTGCCTGTCGAAAGTGTTAGGGCGTGAGGGATACAACAGATCGCGACGAACATACGCGTTCAGGCAGTCCAGAATCTTAGAATCTTAGAAGGATAGTGGAGGGGGGTCGCACTGTCCGCCTGTGGTTGATATACGACTTGAACATGTTTTCTTTCGAGCACGTCCTGCTTCGTTGGGACTACGAAGCCGATGGGCGAGGCAGGGCCAGCACAACGTGACCACGGATTCGGACAGACGCTGTGCCTGTCCTAGGTTTTCCTAGTACACCAGATACGGCGAACACGCTGCGTCGAGGCCGTGTACGTCTCTGTGTTCTGCCATCCTCATTGACAGCGCAAGGTGTTCATATCGTACTATGAACCGTGATTGCTGCTGTCAGGAACAGGTCGGCGCATCAGCTCCTGAGGTAAGCATAGTAAGTATCGCGGAAACTTGTGGATGAGGCGAGCTCACCACGCGCTATGGTGTGAACAGACATGGTGGTTGGGTTCAACTCGGAGTCGCGGACGCGGGCGCCTCACTGAGGCGTAGCGCTTTCGCCGCGAACTTCGGGATAATAGCGAGGTTTCGGTGGACACGATCAGCTCGGAGGGCAAACTTTCGAACTCAAACGGCCCAAACGCAGCGCGGATACAGCGCTATGATTGTTTCAGGCTTGTTAAGTACAGGTAATATCTCCGCTCAGGACACGTCCCTGGGAGCCAGCGCCCCTTCCTCAAAACTCTATTCGAGTTCACGCTTGTTTCACGCCACTCCATCGGCAACCACACGTGTTGCTGAATTATGTATCGTACATACATCTCTATACCAATAGAATGCAAAGCTGGAAGGTACGAAAATACATAAGATTTGTTGACGCGAAATTCCGGACGAACAACTCGACGAACGCGACGTCCAGGTCCCGGTGGGGCAACCTGCTCAAGACACTGCATCGAGAGCGGCACCTCGATTCGTCTAAGGAGTTGCGTAGACGTGCCAGGCACCCAGGTCGCGGTTGTTCGACTTGTAGGTGACAGTGATGTGTGTGGGCTCGCTCGGGTTTGTGCCGCCGACGTGTGCAGGCTTACTACAGATACAATCTGAGTATGGTTTCTGCGATGTGTGTGAGGATCACGTACCGAATTCGGGCCTTGTTGGCCTGTGGCACTGTAGTCGCAGCGTGGGCACGAACAGCGTTTTCGTGCCACGTTCGTGGGTCTACGCCGGCGAAATCATTCGGGCTCATTCTCTCCACTTGCTCAAGAGCGGGGTTCGTCCATTGCACTTTGAATTCGTTGTCCATGGTTGCTAAGATGAGAAATGTGTTAGTTGGTTCTCGCACGAAACTATGGCAACGACTGACGGTTGAGATAGGCTGTGAAGATGACTTGGGGCAAGCAATCTGAGGCAATGTAGCTTTTCGTTTGACCTTTATATTTCTAGCTCGCGCGTTTGGTCCTCAGGGGTCGTACTGTAACGGGACCGTGTACAGGGCGGACGGGTGCGTGTCCTAGCATTGTAGCGCAACCGTACAGCCAGCTATCTTGACGCAGACATCCTAGGATTTCTGGCAACACAGAGTACCGAACAAGTGTGTTGCTACGCTTCGAAAGACGGGTACTTGCATTGCAAAACAAGGGTTGACAAGGGTCCTGCAGTGTCGCCAAACGTAAATGCTGGGAACTGAAAGACTTGAACGGGATAAGATCAGTTTCCGTTGTCATCGTCTATAGAAGTCAAACTTACTTGTTGACGTCGGCCATGATATACCCCGATACCCCGAGGATGAGACCTGGATGCACAAGAGACCCTTTCCAAGGGATGAGAGCGGCAGGCCAGAGAATAAGCGCGACTGCCGTATAAACCCAAACGCATGCCGGCACGCTCTTTACATCTTGTACCATGAGATGCAATTCAGCTCTGTGAAACGACGGAGAGGATCTGAAATGGGACAGAATAAAGTTCGAATCAGCTGTCATCTGACGATTAGCGCTACAGGGGCCGCTAGCGTGGATGTTCATCAAATGTCACTTTCATCCTGCTATTGCAACCCCAAATTAAATTAGGATGTAACCCACAATGCGAGTTTGTGCTCACCTAGTCCACATGTGCGCCAGTATGGTGTCTGCGTAGGTGTCATTGAGACATAAGCGTAGTATTAACGCCTTCTAGTACATTCAAATGGCACGAGAAGCACGGACGAGACACGCTATCAGAACGGCGTAAAGGAACGTTACGAGGTTGGACTTCCCCAAAGATGAACTGTACAGTCGTTTCAGGGCTATTGCTGCGAAGAGCTGCGGCAGCGTTCGCTATGTGGTTTGTGTCATTTGAGCCGAGTCCGATGTTATGGGCTCCTAGGGGTTGCTGTGTGGATAGCTGGGACTGTGCAGTATCATAAATCATCAGAAGTTGACCACAGCGTAGACATGTAACCGGATACGTATTGCGATACCCGTCAAATATTGCACCGAAAATGCCACCGTGAACACATCATCAATGACAGCATCTCAGCCCCCAAATTCAGTTCATCGCTAACTTGGAGGACAGGCAGTTTCCGGAAGCACAGGACGGCAGGACAGGTCGTGGGATGTATCTGTAACCTGGACGCCTCGGAACTCAAGGTGAGACAGCAGTTAATATGATGACATGACTTGCCAGAAAGGGCTCAAGAGCATTGCTACCACGCATTGAACCATGGTCCGATCGAGAAGATGAATATCTTCACGCGTACGCACGCCTTCTCCAGCAGGGGTTTTACGGCAAGATGAGTCGCTTATTTTGGCGTATGGAGTCATTCTGTTGGTCAGGTTTGGATTTCGGCTGCTAAACCGTCGTAGGAGCGCAGCTCCTGCAGGTGGAGGTGAGTTGGAGTACTGAGTACGGGATGAGATGCAAGTGGAGAATGATCACAACAAGACGCCGGAGATGCCGTAGCGCCGGGATCATTTGAAATCCCTGGTAGTTTGGAATTATGTATATATATTTCTCTGAGGTGAACCTCCTCAATATATTGATGAGGCAACAAGCTCTGAGGGGAGGGGATGGGGGAATGCGGGCGTACTAGTAGTATAAGAGGTACCCTGAGCACTACTAGTACGACATCGCCTGACATCGCACACAGGCTGTCGTACTGATCCGAAGATTAGGTTCTCTGCGTACGGTATAGAACCGGAAGCGACATGAACGGGACAGTCCTCCAACCACCCCCCCAGCTCGTACTCAGCAATGACCACCATCGTTGTCTCTTTATGCTTTCTCGTCGCAAGTTTCACTGGGTACAAGTTGGTTAGGGCTGAGCGACTTCCCGAGCCCCTTCCCGGCTCCGACTTCTATCCCACGTCCCGTGACAAGCTCCTGGACGGACGCTACAGAGTTCACGTCAAGCTGGGAGCTGGGGTATACTCAACGATATGGCTTGTGAGCGATACCAAAGGAGCAGACGGGTAGACATCACTCTGTTTCTATGGATACAACCACGTGCTAACTCATCTTTCAGCCGACCATCCAAGTTTTTCGCTGCCAAGATCCTCAACGCAGAGGCAACTAGCCTCCATAATGTTACTATGCAAATGCTCGAACGAGAGTCTCTGAGGCGGGTGGCAGCCTGCGAAGACATCAATTGCCTGCCCGTTTTGCGCGACGAGTTCACGCTGCGCACTAGAGGCGGTCGCCAGCACATATGTTTCATTATGGATCTCTTAGGCCCCAATTTGGCTAGTATTCGAATGCGTGGTCCCACAAAGGCTTTGCCGCATTACGTAGTCAGGAATATTCTTGCCCAAGTCGTAGAAGGATTAGTTCAGCTGCACGGTCTGAATATTGTGCACACTGGTACGCACGTTCCACGCCGTGATCCGTCAAGCATCGGTCTCATCCACAGGCAGATATCAAACCCGACAACATCCTCCTCACAACCAGGATGTCAGATGACAGCATCGAGCAGTGGCTCAAGAAACTCCTGGAATACGGAGAGATGGCCGACGTGGAAAAGGCGCACCCTCTTCCCGATACGTTCCGTCCCGACTGTAGTCCCCACGAAGCGGAGTTAGTCTCTGTCATCCTCGCGGACCTGGGACAATGTAAGTTCTATTAACTCCGCGCTGCCTGCCTATCCTGAGCTGCGACGTTAATAGCTCAACGTGCGGGCCAGCAGCCGACCGTAGATCAATTCAGCGCGTTCAGTCTCCGCGCTCCAGAAGCCATCTTGCACTCTGATTTCGGGCCGAAAGTCGATATTTGGGCTATCGGATGCATTGTGAGTGGGTTCTAGGTGCGCCGCACGATCTCTTTCTAACACGCTGTATTACCAAGGCGTTCGAACTACTCACTGGGAGGTGGCTATTCCACCCCGAAGATGGGGGTGAAGATTGGTCTATCGAGGAAGACCATCTTGCGAAGATGCTCGAGCTGACCGGAGAAAGATTCAGCGACGCCATGCTACAGCGCTCCCACCGCAGGGACGACTACTTCGACAAAGCGGGTACGTGATATGAGTCTAGGGTCGTGAGCGGCTCATTCTCAGACTGTCATCTTTAGGCGACCTCAAACGCATCCCCGACCTGTACCCAATCAAGATAGAGGAGGCTCTCGCGAATTACAACACCCTCCCGGCACAGGAGATTGGGCCCGCCGCTGAGTTCATTCGTTTCTGTCTCAGGCTTGACTCTTCCGATCGTCCCACAGCCCGGGAGGTCGAAATGCATCCGTGGTTGCTTAGAGCTTTCGAATGCTAGACACGCAGACTCAGAACTCTGTGGACTTCGCTGAATATCGTATTGCGCCTACCTACGAGTATGCCCGATTCCTTGACGATACTTCTATGCGCTCCGTTTGTGTCTTGCCTCAGTCTCTGTATGATATATTGTCTTACCCTTGTACCTGTACAGTTCACGCAATGTCCATCGAGGTTATTTCTTCTTCTGGGCGATAGAGGTAACTCCGGAGTGCTGCTCACCACAGACGCCAAACTTACACGCCTCGGCGCATCACGAACGATACATACCTGTGCCGTCAAACATACGCCCGATTTCTCGCGGGGCGCACGTTTGCTGGACCCTGGCTGGATATCTGCGTCAATCGAAGCCGAGGTCAAAACACTGGTGGGAGCGCCACGCTATGACACCCGTCATCGTGGACAGATGTGAGAGAGAATGGAATAGTCTGCTCGGCCATCGAGCGGCGTGATATCCTCGGAAGCGATGTTGTGGATATGTGGATACGGGAGGGGAGTGCGGTAGTTGTACGGTATGAATTCCCAAGTACTTATAGCTCTGCGAACCCTATATGACATAAGTGCCATTAGCATTGGTAGTCGCAATATATTTTCCGAAGACGCGCCTTTGATCCCACCTCAAAGGAGGCTCTTGATGATAGCATCTCCTTCGACGAGGATGCACGGGCCGCCGTAAATGACCTTGTCAGCCAAGTCGTTCTCCTGGATGAACTTGACCACTGCCTCGTCCTCGGCTCCAGGCTGGAGCCACAGCGCAGGGATGGACAGAGCCTTCGCCCGCTCCAAGAGCCCGAGCGTCACCTAGGATCGCCGGGTGTTTGAGATCGAGGAACGCGGAGGCGCAGCGGAAAGGTGCGCTTACGGCGGGAGGCGTGATGATGCTCACGGACGTTTGAGTCGGATGCGGGAGATCATTGAGGGTGCTGAGGGTGCTCACGCCCTCGAGCTCGGACTCCCTCTGAAGCATCGGAGGTAAGATCGCGCCACCAGGGGCGGGTCACGACGCACCGGATGCACGGGGGTCACGTCCTTGTTTCGCGCCAGGTACCATTTGAGCACCTGTGCCGCCGCCGCCGCCGCTTAGCACGCCAAATCCCAGACGAAGGCAGATAAGGATGTACCTTTGTGCCAAACTTTGACTGGTCCTTCGATGCACCGACAACAGCGTATCGCGGGGCGGAAAGGAAAAGCTTCTTCACTTCTACAGAGCCTGGCATCGTCGGTGGACGTTGGTGGAAAGAGTGAAACGTCGTACGGACGCTGGAATGGGACTGCGAGGGGCCCCGGTCGGACGTCGGATGGGAAAGTAAGACGAGCAAATGGTGCAAAAAAGCGTCACCTGAGCGATTCGAACACTCGCGTGCAAAGCACAACCGCTGGCAGCTACGAATAGCAGGCGATCCCGTTAACCACTCCGGCAAAGTGACCTAGCGAGAAGCCGGGCTCAATTAGCTATGATCAGCGCCGCGTCTTGGCTCGCTTTGCAGCTGGCCGGTAAGTGCGCATGAGGTCATCAAATATAAATTGTGGAAAAGATCCGCCTTGCGAAAACAGATCGGCAGTGCAGAGCGTCTGGGCGGGTAGGCTCGGTGGGGACACGAGGGTTTTTGTGTTGCTGAGACACGCTATGCCACAGATGGGAATGCGCCGGAACGCCTCCATCTGGGCGGCGTGCACGAGGCTGGGCGGTTGGCGCGCGCTGTGCAGAGCGCGGACGCTGCGTCGGGCAGCGTCGGGGCCGTCGGGCGGGCGGGGGTGCCTAGCAACGGGAGATGGTGTGTGTGCGGTGGCGATCAGACTGCCGCTGAGGGTCAGGCGTGGGCTGCCGGGTGGGAGAACCTGTCGAGGTCGGGTGTGTGGTGTTGTTTGTGCGCCTGATGTCAACAATTTCTGCGCGGCTCCGTCGTTAGTAGACTTCAAACACTCTCTCCTTTCTCCCTTGTCCTGTCTCCGTCCGCTCGTTTGTTTGTTATTCCCTCCCCTACCTCCCCCCACTCATCCCCGACGCCCGCCAGTTTCTTCCACGTATCACCATGGGTTGTGTTCAGTCGACGGGCGTTGACGACGAGGCCAAGGCCCGTGCGTACCTTTCCCCCTTTCTCGCTTCCTCAAGCCGACCTCTTCCCTGCAGGCAACGATGCGATCGAGAGCCAGCTCAAGCGCGACCGCGCCATGGCGAAGAACGAGATCAAGATGTTGCTGCTCGGTGCTGGAGAGTCGGGCAAGGTACGCTTCGTCCAGCTCACACCATCAGCGCTCGCACGCCTGACACAGGAACCAGTCCACTGTCCTCAAACAGATGAAGCTCATCCACCACGGCGGGTACACCGAGTCTGAGCGGGAGTCGTACAAGGAGATTATCTTCTCCAACACCATCCAGTCTATGCGGTACGTGCCCCGTCGCAATCGGACGACTATCGCCCTCCTAACTTTGCATCCACAGCGCCATCCTTGAGGCCATGCCTCAGCTAGACATTCAGCTCTCTCCACGGAACGACGCCCGGCGAAACATTGTCCTCAGCCTCCCTGGGCAGCTCGAGGGGGATATGCTTCCCACCGATATCTCTGACGCCGTCATCGGACTCTGGCAAGACCCTGGTGTGCGGGAGGCCGTCAGCCGCTCGCGCGAGTTCCAGCTGAACGACTCCGCGGTCTACTACTTTGACATGATGGATCGCATGGCCGAGCCCAACTACCTACCAACAGACCAGGATATTCTCCGTTCTCGTGTCAAGACGACCGGTATCACGGAGACGACCTTCACCGTGGGCGAGCTTACCTACAAGCTTTTCGACGTTGGTGGACAACGGTCAGAACGGAAGAAGTGGATTCACTGTTTCGAGAACGTTACGGCGCTGGTGTTCCTGGTCAGTTTGAGCGAGTACGATCAGATGCTGTATGAGGACGAGAGTGTGGTACGTATCTATCCATCATGTCTCGGCGTTCTTTGATGATGACCTCTTTCCAAGAACCGCATGCAAGAAGCACTGACACTATTCGACTCAATATGTAACTCGCGGTGGTTCGTTAAGACGTCAATCGTAGGTGCCTTGTCGTCTATCGTTCTGGGCCGCCCCTCATCTCCTACAACAGATCCTGTTCCTGAACAAAATCGATCTCTTCGCCCAGAAGCTGCCACGATCACCACTCGGCGACTATTTCCCCGATTTCAATGGTGGCGACAACTACGACGCCGCTTGCGCATATCTGTTGAATCGGTTCGTGTCGCTCAACCAAAGCGCGGCAACGAAGCAGATATACGCCCACTATACCTGTGCGACTGACACCCAGCAGATTAAGTGTACGTTGTCCGCTGCTGGCTTCTATGATGGGTGCTGACCATTTTCCCGCTGCATCGTTGATGTCATCACACAGTCGTCTTGAGTGCCATCCAGGATATTTTGTTGCAGTTGCACCTGCGTGAGTGCGGTCTCCTATAGACGCACGCTCGGCCGCGCGCACATCGACGGCTGTCATAGACATCGCCGACCGCTGTGGATTGGTTCTTTTCTTGAACTTCAGGGTCTCGGCTGCATCATCTACTCATATACTCCTGGAAATCCTCCTACATCCCTGTCATACCTCCTGATCTGCAATCAACCAGCATCAGGTCTACCCATGCTTATGCGTCTGTGCCTCTGTCCCTGCGGCCGCGCTCACATCAACTGTCGCCCCACTGCTATCGTCCTCGCTGCACCATATTTCGGATCTCCCTTGAACGTTCTTGTTAATGTCCTTCTTCCTTTAGCTTTAGTCCCTACGCGTGTCCCATCTCCCTCTTCGGTCTCTTTTGTTTTAATATTTTGTTGTGTTGCTACCTTACAATATACCTCCACCTACTTCTCTCCAACTCGCCAACTCTCATTTCTACCAACTATGTCCTGCCCAGTCCAATGGAACCATGTCGCTATCACGCCACCGCTCCCCGTGTCCGAGTCAGCCTTCAGCCTACTACTCCGTCATCCCCGTTTGGCCCTTTCAGACCGGCGCGCCCGTTGGATCGCCACCATTTCACTGCACCCACACCATACAAGCACAGACTCCTTGATGAGATCATGTCGCACCCGATGAAACCACACGAGAGACTCGTGTCAGTGCCCGAGTCTATCACGATGCGTCGACGGTGCAGGCTGGTGCAGAGATGGCCCTCGTCTGAACCGGCGTGGCGCTCGGCCCGCTACAATCACATCCCAGCTTGCTCAGCCCGACCTTCGTCCCCGAACAAAACGGGCGCGTGCACACGACGTCCAATTTCCATATTTTAGGCTTTTTTTCTCGCAGGCGGCGATCTCTGCGGTGCGTGGAAGGACAGACCGCAGTGAATTGCCAGCGGGATTTGATTCTGGGTTCTATGTCATTTCCGCTTTTCCGCTTTCGTGGCTTCTCGCGCGGCGGCGGGAAACATAAGGCATGCATGTGCTTTGGGTGTTGTTGACACCAGCATCCGCCCATCCCGATCGCGGGCCGTGCCGCCATCGCAACGACGTCAGACGTCGCACCGTCGCTCGCAGGCGGATGCTACGGGCAATATCCGACATCCCGGAGACGGCGGTCACCGCCCCCCCTGTCGTCGAACACAAACACATGATGCAACAACGACGGCCAACTGAGCGGACTGTTTAAGTATCACCTTTCAGACTCTTTCAGACCAAAGTTCGGTGGATGGAATGCAGATTTCAGATTTCCGCGAAATCGGGACTCGGTGTTGGATTTGGACTAGGATCGTGTTGGGCAACATATGATAATGGATTATGATCGTGGTTAGATTTCGAATGGAGGCCGGGATCGGGCGTCGGATGCTTGATTTTGCCCCGCCTCGCGGGTTTGGAGCATATCTCGTCCATCCGCTTCGGGGTGAAGACGGCAACAACGGGCGTAGCATAACGAGGGCGTCCGGGGTATGGTGTGGAGGACGAATTCCCAGGTATGGACGGGTCGTTGAGGGGGGGGGGGTTCCTATGGTGTATTGAGCGTGAGGGAGCGGCTGCAAGACGAGTAAGAGAACTGGGAGATGCGTGCAGGCGACATTTCACCAACCTGCTCTCATTCCGTCTCTTCGTCCTCTTCTTCCATGTTGGTCGCAGCCGTGTAAGCTTGACATTCGTCGCATTCGCAGATATAGTCGACGCCCCATCCCTTTTCGTCCACCTCGACTTTGCCGGCGACGTTCTTCTCCGCGAGACTCATGAGATCCCAGCCTGCCAAAGCCGTCGACCCGAGGATCTTGAGGCGCTTTATTGGTTCGACGAAGGTGTTTCTGGTCTGGAGCATGGTTTCGAGACGCAGTGCGAGACGATTGGGCGCTTCTAAAGACTGAAGCGACGGCTTGCTGTGCTCCATCCACGAGACGTTCCCAAGGGCGAGCAGCTCCAGGTTGGGCAGGAGGGTCGAGCTTTCGGGACTCGCCCACATCGCCTCGTGAACATTGACGAGCGCTTCAACCGCCGCCCGACGATTGACGAAGAGCTCGCGGATGGTGGGGAAAGAGGCCAGCTCCGAGAATAAACCGAAGGGCGTATACAGGTAGACGTCTATGGCGAGAGATCGCAGCGGGAAAAACGACAAGGCGTTGAAGATAGATGGGAGTAAATCTTGTGCGACACCAGATGTGTTTACCGTCCAGTCGGGCGCGGATTCTCGTCGAGCTACACGGTAGACGGTTTGCGAAGACCTCTCCGCCACGGGCATCTCGTGCGTCCACAATCTGACACCGTCGCTCTCGATGATGCAAGATACGAATGGCGACATTGTAATTTTGCTCGGCGCCTTACCGGAGGCGACGGCCGCGAGGGACGACATGAGATGAGCGAAATCCTCTGGTTCAAGGAAGTCATCGACGCCTATGACAACTTTCGTGGTAGCAGGGAAGACGAGATGTTCAAGGACCTGCGAGAGAGTATACCCCGCGTCCGGCACCTCCAGTGAGAGGGTTTTGAGATGAGGAAGGTGCGCTAATGCAGAATTGTCGATGAAGGGGAGGTTGGCTCGACTTGAGACTACCTCGAAGGTATCATGGAGCCCAAGGGATTCCAGAGCACCGAGACCTTGGAGAATACCGATCCATGTTCCAGCTTTGAGCTTTCTCGTGGGTCTCGTTATGTGAAGAGTCGTCAACTTGAGGGCGGGAAGTGCTTCGATGAAAGATTGGGTGACACCGGAGCACCATAGATAGCGGAGACGGGGGAGCGCTTCGGGAGGGAATACGAGCGATACTTGATCGGAGCTGTCGCTAACGGAGAAGTGTAGTCTCTCCAATGCTTCATAGCATGGTTCTGGGGCAAGGAGGTCGGAAATGGCCGTACACCGGTGGTAAGTGAGCGACAGACCATCCAAGGAGGCGATGTGAGACGCATGGGAAGCGATGAAAGGGGGAATGAATTGCGCCCATGCTCCCCTATGATTGTCGCCAAGTATCTTGAGAGTACAATTGCCGGCCCTTTCGGCGAACATTTTCACGAGTTGGGGAGACTTGGCGAACTGGATGGACGTCCAAAGTGCATGATGGTCGATAGCGACTCTGCGCCAGAGCTCGCAGACGTGCGTGATCGTAAGCCAAAGACGCGGCCATTTGGGGGAGATGATGTTGAATCCTGTCGACATCTGCACGGCGTGGCGAAAAACTTCGCCTAGAAGCTCGTTGGGAAGACGACATGCGGGCTGTAGCGCGTTTCTCTGCTTTCGGAGGCCCAGTACTAAGCGTTTTGAACGCTGCCACTCCTCCTCGTAAGCCTTTATGGTCGCGTCGATTTCAGCTTCTTTGCCAGTGGAAGGCGAATCCATCTTGTTTCGACGTGATGCGGCCCTACTTCGCGGGGATTCAGCTTGACATATAATATTCATTCAAATTGTGACAGAGACTTACCACGAGATGAAGGAGACTTTTGAGTTCCTGTGTTGTCACGGCGTGTAAGTAGAAAGGTTTGGGACTCAGAAGAGGATGCGATACTCGCATTCGCTCGGCAAGATCCGGCAAGGGGGCGTCTATTTCTGAGCTTCAGGCCCAGTCGTCGAGGATGAAGACGACAACAAATTCAATACTTCCAAAATTCGCCCACCCTGCCTTCATCTGCGATTTCTTTCAAGATAGGTTTGATTGGCTTCATCAAAACCGATATTATTCCTCCGCGTATGTCTCGCCAAAGTTTAGTTCCACGGTAAGCCGGGTTGCGGCGTGGTAATTACTGCGTTCGTATGAGAGTAGACAAAAGCTGACAGAGGAAAAATGGCAGGGAGAGCGTGTGGCAAGGAGAGTAGACTCTTCCGCTCCTACTCTGCATCAGCATCTCCTGCAAGCGGCACATCCATGAAAATCTGGCAAGCTCGACATTCACAGATGTATTTAGGACCCCATCCCTCCCCCTCTTGCACGACCGTTTCGACCAGTCGCTGCTCTTCAAGACTCATGGGATCCCAGCCAGCATGATGTATTGATCCGACGAGCTTGAGGCGCTTGAGAGGATGACCGGAGGCTTTTCGGGCACGTAAAGTCTTTTCGAGGCGTTGGGGGAGACCAAAGACACGTTCCTTGATTTGAAGTTCAGGGTCGTTGTGCTGCATCCACGCAACGTTTCCGAAAGAGAGGGACTCGAGGTTTGGACAGAGGATTCGGCCCCCGGTCCCCCATAGCACCTCATGCACGACGACGAAGGCATCGGCGGACTCTCGGCCGTTGATGAAAAGCTCGCGGATGGTGGGAAAGTCCAGCAACTCTCTGAATAGACCGACTGCTAGAGGCATGTCTAGATCGATGGCGAGTGTGCGGAGGGGACAGAAGGAGAACGCGGCAAGAGTGGGTTGGATGCTGACTTCATCATCTGTGAAGCATATACGCCAGTCGGGCGCAGTTCTTGGCCTGCGAATGCTTTCCAACGACTTGGCGACGTCGACCTCTACCGTCCACAAATTCAATCCCGTAGTGTCGATGTCGCAAGATACGAACGGCGGCATCGATATATTGTTTGGTGCATTCCCAGAAACGACAGAGGCGAGAGATGACATTATGTAGCTGATGATGTCGGGGGGTTGATAGTCGCTAATGGTTATGTCGACCCGCGCGGATGCTGGGAAAGCGCAGTGTTGAAGCAATTGCAAAATGGTGAATCCGGCACCTGTCTCTTCCAGCACGAAGGACCTCAAGCGAGGCAGATCTGCTATGGTAGAGCGGCTGAGCGTCGGAAGGTTGGAGGGCGTGGCAAAGTTTTGGAAGACACCGTAGAGTGCGATTGTTTCCAACGTGCCGAGTCCCTGCAGGATTTTGATCCAGGCACCAGCATTAAGCTGGTCCCTCGACCATGTAATAGTGAGGCTCGTAAGCGCGAGGCAAGAGAGTGATTCGAGAAAAGCTCGAGGAGCACCATCGTAACGGAGATATTTTAGGTTGGGGACCGCTTTCGCCGAAAAACGGGGTAAAGGTTCGTCGGAATCACTGTCCCGTAGCTGGACGTCCAATTTCTCCAGCGAGGTAAGGCAGGTGCCTTGGTTCAGAGGGGTGACGAAAGCGCTAAATGCACTCGGGCTCAACCTCAAGTCGTATAAAGAAGCGATGTGATGCGCGTGAAAGGTGATGAAGGCAGAGATGAAGTGCTGCCAGTGCATGCGTGGTTCTGTAAGGGAGGCTTTCAAGCTGCTCGTGATCTCGAGCGGGCAGCTTGCAGCCCTTTCGGCGAACATGGATGCAAGGTTGGGGGACTTGTAGAGTTCGATGTAAGTCCAGAGTTGGTGATGCATAATTGCAACATCCCGCCAGTGGTGGCATACGTGTGTGACTAAGAGCCATGGACGAGGCCACCTCTTGACTGGGGGCGCATTATGGAATACAGTCGTTGGATGCGTGGCGTGGTGAAAGATTTCGCCGAGAAGCTCGGTGGGAAGACAGCAGGTGGGGTTTAATCCATTTCGTTGTCTTCGGAGGTCCGTCAAGAGGGTCTTCAAACGTCCCATTTCATCTAGACAGGAAGCTATGGCCGCGTCGACGTCTGCGTATGGGCTGAGACCAGTTTGGGAGGGCGGATCCATCGTCGGACTCAAACGCGGTTCTTGCAACACGTCAGCTGAGAGACTTGAACGGTAGCCTTTTCTGTGCGGGAAATAAACATACTGCAAGAGACAGGTAGTCTTTGCTCTGATTCTGTATTACGATTGAGGATGGCGGTGCACAGGTGAATGTCAAGACTCGAAGAACCTGCCCCGGCGGCCTGCGAGTCACTCCTTCGGCAAGATCCGAAAGTCGCGCTCATATCCTGAGTATCCAAGTACCTGACTTGCAGGTTAATCTTCTCTCAAAATCGCTCATGAGATTCTATGACAGGCGTGAATTAAAACAATACGCCAGGAGCAGGTAAGTATAAGGGAGTGCACATATGGTAATATACTATAGCGTGACTTCGTCGATCGTGGCGGCGGACCGCTGCTCGAGCCTCGCGCGGGAGCTTCAGCCATCCAGAGCCGCCCCCTCGACAACTGTCGAGTCTGAAACATAAGTCGCATTCAGATGGAGGTATAACATATTTGGAGAGTGCCCTCTAGCCTGTCCATGAGCCGTCTAGCAGTCGCTTTTTGTCGAATCCTTGAGATTGCGCAGGGCGTGAACGTCCAAGATCGTGTAACATACATATAATTTACACCGCCGTCGTTAAATTCTGAGGTATCATAGTTGTGTTCAGGACTTCGCCTTGGACGCCTCACCGTTGTCGGCTCTATCCTCCTCCTCCACGGCCTTGGGATCGTCGTCATCATTCTCCCTTGCCCGCTTTGCATCCTCCTCCAGCACTGCCTTCATGTCGCCCTGGCGGACTTCACCAGCGTCACCAACGCTGCTGGCCCCGCTGACGCTCGAGCTGCTCGAACTGTCGCTGCTGGACAGGCCGACCTGAACGGCCGTCTCGCCTCTCTTCGCCTTCTTGCGCGCGTCCTTCCACTTTTTCAGACGCTCGTCGAAGCCGTCCATAGTCGTGACCTTCCCGAGTGCACCGAAGTTACGCGGGGACGCGAGGTAGTCGTGGAGGGTTGGGAGGAGGTCCGCGCGGGGACGATACGTGCCCGAGTCGTTGTCGATTACGAGCTCGTAGAATGATGGATCGTCCGGCGGGTCGTCTTCGTCAAAGTGCACGTCGCGCGGATTACCGTCCTCGGCGGGCTCATCGGAAGCGTGCCGGCGTAATGGGCGTACGAAGAATTCGCCGCTGTATGCGATCTCGACCGTGACGTCGGAATGCATGGTGTGCTTGCTGAGGAACTCGATGGTGAGTTGATCTCCAGTTTCCTGCAAGAAATGTCAGTGGAATACTTCCAGAGCCTGATGCGGCTGCTTACCGTGAACCTGAGTTCCCCATCGAGCATGATAACATATGTGAACATCCGGCCGTTTGTGCCGTGAGACGTCATACGAAGAAATTGACGGGCCATGGCGATAGAGTCGCTGTCATGGCCGCTGCCGTCTTGCTTCTCGGTAGGTTTACGTTCCCGTTCCTTCTCTTCGCCTTGAGGCATTTCGTCGTGATCGCCAATAACGCCCCAGACCACGTTCTTGTCCCATTTGTAGATGGAGACGTGTTGTCTGTGAAGCGCATGGTGCAGCAAGATACCGCGAATGCCACGCCTGCGAAACATAGCTTTCACGAAGGGGGCAAAGCCGACGTAGCGGTGCCGCAGCGTTGATGGTATGGGTCCAGCGAGCTGAACGCGGTTAGCGATGAACGCCGAGGGCTTCACCGTTGCACCAGTATGCTTCCCTTCGTCTGGTGAATTGGTCGTACCCAGAAATCTGCCGAGTAGAGGCGAAAAGTGCCTGACATATCTCTCTGCCCATAGACTGAGTAGTGGGGTCAAGCCAGGAAATGGGGACTTACGAGGTCCGACAGTGTACAGTCGTCTGTCGTCTTGATTCTCAGCCTTGCCCAGGACCTCGACTCTGACCCAAAGCCTCACTCGATGGCCGATGTCTCCACGCGTGAGAGCTCTGGCAGTAAAGGTGAACACCTGGCTCAAGATGCTCCCTTTCCGCTTGCGAACCTTGTACTCCCTATCTCCCGACTTCCATCCTTCGCCTAGTTTCCCCTCGTTCGGATTAGGGATTTCGAGAACGGCCTTTCCTAGGTTGTCGTCGTAGTTTCCAGGATCCTCATCTCGCAGGCGTACAGAGAGGAGGAAACCCGAGGACGGAACTCCTGAGACGATCCAACTAGCATTGAATTCTGGGTTCAACTCCTGTCGGCAGGTGTGCGTGCGGTATGTGATGATCTGGGGGTCGGTATCGACGTTGTTCTCCGCGGACAGAGTCGCCTGGAGGTAGGGATCGCAGGAGAGATTGTGAAGGTCGGCGACAGGTACATTAAGGACCTTGAGGAATGTTATTTTGCAAGTGAGTAGGGTGTCCTGCGAGTTCGCTACGCCTTGAGTTGTGTTCATCGTTTGCTCACGGCGAGTGGTACGGAGCGTCGGCAGACGGAAACGACAACCGCAAGCTCGTCGTCGGCGGCGGCGGCGGTGGGCGTGGTCGTGGTCGTAGACAGAGATGTAAGTCCATTTGTGGTTGAGGAGAAATGGTACCTATCGAGAAAATATGACGTCGATTCTATATTTACGATGCAGACATCGGAACTTGCCGAAACGCTCCTCATGTATGCTAAGCGCGCGCAGCACTCTGAATTTGGGTCTCACAGAGTCGGCACGAGAGAAACGTAGCGCACTCTACGTTTAGTCAATCGACGGTCAGTGCTATTCGTAGGTAATTCTGTGTCGGTGCTAATATCTTCTACTCTCCCGTTAGTTTTCTCTCTTAACAATGGACTCAACTCCCTTCGCCGCAGTTGTAAACGTCCACTCAAACGAGATCGGTCCATCGAGCGACATGATCATCTCTCTCAGACGCCAGAGGAACACCAGGGCTCCCATTTGGTGCCTCCCTGACGAAACACTCGGCGAGGTCTTCCGCCAAATTGCGACCTCAAAGGGGTATTCTGCGCGGCGTTGGCCGCGTGCGTGCTTGATAATCACTCAAGTCTGCCATCGCTGGCGCGAAGTCGCTATCGCTCACCGCCAGCTCTGGACATATATCAACCTGGCGAAGTCCCCGGAGCTTGTAAACATGTTCGTCGAACGGGCGGGTGATTGCCTCTGCGACATCAGGCTCCAGAACGGTGTCTCTCCCGCTCTAGAGTTCCTCGCGAGACATGCACGGCACATCAGGTCATTCGAACGAATGTATCTTACCTCGAACGCATGCACCAAGTTCGCCGACGTGTTTGGAGATGCATGTTGCTTCCCCTGCCTCGAGGTACTGAATGTCAAGTTCTCCCGCGATGACCCTGTCCCACCAGTTTCCCCATTCACTCCGAATACATTCCCTCGCCTCAGACGACTTCGTTGTGTATACGTTCCCCCGTCCTTCATCACCTCGTTTCCCGCATCCGAGTTGACGAGCCTTACAATCGACACGCCATCCGCGACGCTAACGACTGCCTCGCTGGTCACCCTCCTAGCCGGACTCGGCACTCTGGAAAGTCTTGTACTACGCCGCGCCTGCGTTAGCGCTACGCTGCTTGGCCCTTCCGTGGTACGGCTTCTCCGTCTAAAAACGCTGAAAATCGAAGACAACCTGGGAGACGCCGCCCTCCAAATACTCCAGAACTGCCATTTCCCCGCCTCTACTACCCGAGTCGTCGTATACATATATGGTGTAACCACCGCCACAATCGGCTCGACCGTTTCCATGCTCGCCGCCGTTGCTTCCGGGGAGGCCCCGAGCAAGCTCGCAGTGTCTCCCTTCGAATCCTGCAGCGTCAACGCCGACGGATTCGATCTGTGGACATCCAAGGTACCCGTGGAAGACCTGGCAAATCCCAACGATCAAGGTTATCCCGCCCCTCTTTGGACGTTGAAATTCAAAAACGTTATGATGATGTACGCTATCCAGCCTTTCCTCACCACCTTCTCCCGTTTTCGGCTGCACAGCCTTGTGCTGAACGGCAATCTGCCTTACTACGAACCCGACATGGATGTGGCGCAGACAATTTTTTCTACCACTCGGGAGCTGTTTGTCAGCGGTTCGGATAACGTGGAGGAGCTCATTCAGATCTTCGAAGTGAACACGGATGGGTTGCTTTTCCTGCCAAACATAGAGCTTCTCGTTCTCGCGGTAGCATTGCGGGTGCGGTTCAACAGCCCCAATCAAATCAGTGAGGCCTTTGGCCTCTCCCCGCGCCTCGAGGCGTTGCTGCGTTCTAGGAATCAACGCGCTGGACCTATCAAACAACTTAAATTTCTCGGATCAAGGGGCACCTGGGGTTGGGATCCTCTGCGTTTCACGGAGCAGCAGTTGGTTGGGAAAGTCGAAGTGGAAGAAGTTGGATTGAGCTCACGTCGCCGATACTATGTTCGGAAAGATAACGAGGATGACGCGGGCGATGAAGATGAAGACGAAGAGTAGACCACAGGACACTTTATACCACGACCTCCAAGTATAAAGCACGGATATATATATTTGCTTAGAATTCAATCAACGATTCATGTACAACTCGAGCGTTAACGTCGATTGTAACATAGATCAGAACAAAATCAGACATCGATTTCACGCTCGCTATCGTATTAACACCGAAGTCATACAACCAGCGGCATGTCTCGTAGACTGGGGTGTACGGCTCAAACAGAAACGTGATGCCAGTGCTCGTTCAAAACTGCACCATGATGACGCCAGTCTGCCCTTTCGACCGGCGTAGCAGCGTCGTGTGATTCCAAAATACGCGCTGAGCAGAGGTGAAGCGTGGGGCAACTGTCCGGCGACATGCCACGTTTCTGAAGGCCCTCATCTGCTACGGCGGCAGAGGCCGGAACGTGCGCGGCCAGGGGAGACCCGTCAGGCCTGACGATCCGCGCAGAGAGATGCGTCTTGAGGGCATCGACAACCTCGTCGTCCGTCGTGTCCTCCAGGTTCTTCCCCTCCTTCTCCAACACCTGCACGACATATGCGTGTGGCAGGCCCATCGCACCACGGACGTGTGCGTTCCCAGAGGCGATGCGCCGGGCGCAGTTCTCGCAGCGCTCGGGGTCCGCGCGGCTGAACACGGAAATGTCGTTGATGAACTTGCCGTCGAGGTACAGCTCGAGCCGGTGCGAGCCCTTGAACGCAAATTGCGGGACGTGTCCGACGACGACGAAGTCGCGCATACCGTGGACGGGCTTGTGCGTAGCTGGAACCGTGCGTTTGTCGAGGGTCTCGGCGTGGAACATGGGAGGCTTGGCGATCCCGGCACCGTCCTGCGGGGACAGGTCCTTGTAGTACTCCTGCAAGGCTGCGATGTACTTCTTGCGGGTAGTAAGGTCGACGGGTTGGGTGATATCGATCTTCACTTGTCCACCGTTAGTGTGCAGAACGACCGGTGGGTACGAGTATGCTAGAGTGGGTTTCAGAGGGCGCTCATTTCATGCAATACTGCTGCGAGTACTCACTCTGGGGCTTCTTTTCAGACGGAATGAGGCTGCGAACGTCATCCGAAATCCAGTAGTTCTCCGCGGTCTTGCGGAATGGTGCGAGCTGCGTCTTCTCTCCAATCGATGCATCTGGGTCTTCCTGGTACGTCCCTTGCGGGTCCTCTGGCAGGATGGTGATTAGAAGTGTCCAGGGAAGAGAAGCTTCATCGCACTAACCAAAGGGAATCGGGCCCTTTCCAGTCTGATCATAATAACCTTGTCCCATCCAATAATCCGGATACACGTATTCCCACAGCGCATAGAGTCGGTCAACATTGCAATGGTGTAGATAGAAGATAGGGTCAAATGCTTGGAGATGTCTCGGTCAGCTGTTTCATTGTCGCTTTGAAACGTACTTACCAGCCATCTCATTGAAGGCCATATCGCCCGTCCCGCCGATGTCGAGGTGCATCGTGTTGTGAGGCGCCTCCACTGAGCTATACATGGACATGGATACGGGTTCTGGAGCCATTTTCAGCTATGTATCATGCCCAAAAAATGAATCAGATACTGACCATTTCGAGGGTTCTCCGGCGTCTTGAAATACTGAGGTGCGGTGTTCGAGAAGTAATCCCAGCTGAAGACATACCTCAGCGAAAACCCACTGAGTTGAGCCAGAAAAGCGAACGCACTACGTGGCATATTTCTTTGAGTCTGCAGAAGCAGGGAACAAGAACATGCGTCGAAGCTTATCACTCATGGCAGATATGTTGGGAAGGGCTTGTCCGAAAGGGTTATCGTTCTGACCGAGACCTTGAATGAGAGCCCTGTTGTCCAAGTCAGCACATATTATACAATACGATCGCGACCGCTATTCACTTATCAAGCTTCGCGTAATCGTCGTCAAATTCTCCGTTTCCGTCTGTGGGTTGAACACTTCCCTTCGGAGTACCCCAACGATACGTCCTCTTCCATTCCTTGAAGTAGATACCGAAAGAGGCGTCGTCGAAGGCACCCTGAGGAATTTCATTGAACTCGTAGTACGCAATCGGGTTTGGGCTCAGGTGTATCTTCGACTGCTTGGGGCCAAGAACATCGACACTTGCATCTGAGATAATCTTGGGCAATCCGTTGGTCTCGGCTGTTCGTGACGACCAGTCCCAGTACCTGCATAACAGAGTCAACCTACGATCGCATGTCAAACATGAGGTCACGCACGGGAAGCGGAGCTTCTCAGCAGCATCGACCCAGCTGTTGCGCTCATCAGCCGATACCGAATGGTCTTGGGAAATCTTGTCAACAATGGCCTTCGCCTCATCGACAATCGCTTGCTACGAACAATGTTAGCGTCAATTGCCACATCATTATGCAAGGAGACGTCTACTCACCTCGACGAGTAGCATCAGCACACGATGCCATGTCGGGAATAAAACAGCTACGGGATCTTATGAGAAAGTCGCGTAGGCCCGACAAGCAACAAGGCTTACAGGCGTGATAGCACTAGCCTAGGAAGTTGGTCAAGTAAACCGCCTACTCGATTAGCCGAAGGCGAACGCACCTTGCCATTGACTGTCCTTGTCGTCAGGCTGTTTTGGTCCGGCAGGGTCACCACTAAACAGCGCCCACGGTCATGCGACCTGAATTCAACACCAAGTGGGCACATACCTCCAGCGAGTGTAAGGAAGCCCGTGGATCCCAGCTAGCATACATTTCGTCAGCATGTGAGGTCGGTGTATGAAGTTCATCGGAGACTGACCAACTTCTTGCCAGCTGGCAGGCTCCGGCTTGTATCCTTTAGTTTGCAGGTTCTTCAAAGCTTGCAAGAAGAGGGACCACTGGTACGGTTCCTTGGCGAGCGTCTGAATCTCGAGACGAGGATAGCTCTTCCCTGGAAACTGGAGTTAATATAAAGTCGATTCAAATGTTGATTGACGCACCGTCGTGAGTCCCGGTAACAATGTAGGGGTGAGACATCGTGAATTGCGAGTTGGGTTGTAGATTCACGAATAGAAGAGGATCTTGCCGCTGAGACAGAGGCAGCGATGGTACTTATACCATCCAGTGTGTACATTTCAGCGCTTCGTGTGCGTTACGCTGGCGATGGAGGCCAGACAGTTGGAGGAACATCGAACGCGGGCTAGCCGAAGGTTCGGTAGCGGTGGAACACGGCAAACGAGAACTGCTGCCAGTCATGCAGTTTCACTCAGATGTTGTGTTGACCAAGGGTGCCCACAGCAGGGCCCTCCACATCGTCTTCTGGTAAAGATGAACGTGTGTAAGTTTTAGAGAGCACGGGTGGTAGTAAACGTTACACTTACTGGGATCATACTGGAGGCCGCCGAACTTCCCAAAAGCACCAGAGAATGGACACTAGTGCAAGGCAGCGGAGCCGTACGTCAGTGCATATTTCATCTCGCAGTATCCCTAGCATCCAGGTAGCATTGGACGCTCGGGCGTGCGCAGTTTCCGACAGCGCAAATGCCTCATTGGCTCTGTGTTACGAGATCCGCCTCACAGTCGGAAGTAGCTGAGCCATAGTAGAGGTCACTTGATGATGATATAGCCTTCAGGCGTCCCGAACGACACTAGGTTTGTTGCCATCCGCGAGCTCTACATTTCAGCGGTCAGCGCCCTGATACTCTGCCTGATGACGGCCGCTTTGTTAATGTCCGGAGAGCGAAGTCGATCGGAACATAACGTAGAGCGGTAAATGGGCTCGGGTGGGCGGCAGTCGAGTAGTGAATGTCAAGGGTCCTAATATCTGCGGTGTGGATGTTCGGAGAGACATCCAGGCGCGCGTTGCCTTGCCGCGGGTTCCGGAAACTACCGTAGCCCACGTGAGCGGACGCCACAAAGCCTTTGGCCGAAATAGGCCATCGCGCTTAATTGCCAGCTCCTTCGCGACTGTCAACGTTCACGCGTTCACGGTTCAATATGGGTAGAAAACGCAGGGCGCTGGCTACCGGCGTTGCGGAACCCTCAAAAGCGCCCGAAACGAAGCCACGACGCGCGAGAGGGAATCGAGGGAAGCTGGAGGATCTGCCAAATATGCCCCTAGACATCATCTTCGAGGTACGTGGCTACTGGTGCTCGGAAACCCTGCGCATCCCTAATTTTGTACGTTATACAGGTTATGTCCTACCTGCTACCTATGGACTTACTGAATCTCTCTCGTACCAACAAGTCATTCCGGCGGCTTCTGATGGTTCGGTCTGCCTCACCACTTTGGAAGGCAGCGCGCAAGAACGTCGAAGGACTGCCACCCTGTCCTCAGCTACTTACTGAGCCTGCCTACGCAAACCTTGTCTTTGATACTCATTGTAACGTAAGATCCTTCGCTTTTTGCCTCCTACTCTCCGTGTTCATCTCATTGGTTTTAGTCTTGTCAGAAACCCGGGATCAAAAGTATCATGTGGCCTTACTGGGTTCGCTACTGCCCCGGTTGCAGAAAGAAAAAGTAAGTGAATTGCTCAAGGGGTGTCTCCACATAGTCTGAAATGCATTGCAGTCTCATCCCGTGTAAAGACAAAGACAAGTGCTTCTTCTCGGAGGACTGCGACGACGGGTTGATCACCTATACAACAGGTCATTTATGGCGCAATTTACTACTGCTATTTTGCTCAGTTTTTCTTGGCAGACATTACCGGAAAGTATTGTTGGCATCATGTTCCCGAAGTCTCGCGTTTGGAAAAGTCAATAGCCACGATGGACGACAAAGCGATCGCATATCGCAAGAAACTTGTCAAAGAGAGTCAGGAGGTGATTTCAGAATCTCAAAATCATTCTCATGACCTTAGACTTCGTCTCTAGTTGGCAATCGAATGCAACGAATGGTATGAAGAAGCTCAAAGCAAACGCCAACAGGAAATTCAGGACATCCGCGAACTACGCCTTCAAGGGTAAGTCGTTGGCGCAAGCCTCTGCAACTTTGACCAACGAGGTTTTTCAGGATCGTCTCGAAACTTAGAGAGCTGGGCTGGGGTGACGAGCTCGATTATATGCATCCTGAATACTACATGATGCGTCAGCACTATAACATGAAGCCAGTCAAAGAACTGACCGAACGAAGTGAGTGCGATGCTCCTGATTGTATCTTCTTGTCTGATAATAGACAAACCCGTGTCAGTGTGGCAGAACATGCGCCAAGACATGATTGACTTCATGGAGCGTCGACGGGACTGGCGTCTGGCAAGGGAGAAAGACGAACTCCAAATCATTCGGGGCCGGAAGCTTCTCGGTCTGTACACCAAATGGTGCCAAATGCAGCCAGACAAGGTTGTCCTCCCTCGCGCGGTGGATATCGTATGTCGCCCTGACATGTTGGCGCTCATCCGAGCACCTGTCGAACAAGAGGTCGACTTCGAACCATTCGTAGAGCGTTTCCCCGACTGGGCACAAGAATGGCGCAAGAGCTGCGACGATGAGCTCCGGAAGATCATTTTGAACTCGCCCGAGTTCAAGGGCAAAATTCTCTCGGGAGTTGACCCACTCTCCCTGGCCGTTGTCACTTTCACATGCACGCAGTGCCCCGCCCACTTATCGTCGCTGTACCCTCACGTCCTCGGCCACTCGTGCACGCACGAAATAGTACGACTACATGAAGACCTCGGATTGGAGCACGAGGATCTTGTTACGTTAAGCATCGTCCAGGACCCCATTCGCTCCGATCTCGGTTTCCGTCCCTGGTCGGCAAAACACTTCAAACTGGGGGTATGGCACCAGCAGGCCGTCGATATTATCGAGCTGTGTGGGCAGGATCCCGAGACAGTGACCCAGGAAGAGATGGACGCTCTGCCAGCCAGAATATGGTGCGAGGAGTGCGAGAGTTCTATGTATGACGGGAAAACTAGGGAGGTGTTCAAATGGAAGGACGTCGTGCGTGAACGTAACTTCGTCCTCTAAACATTGGGCTAATGCTCGTTCGCTGGCACAGTTTGCTCACCATGCAGTTCACCGTCGGCGCAACGAAACGAATCCTGCCAGTGAAGAATCAGTGGCGAGGCTAAAATGCATGACCGGCAAGATAGCTGATGATATCATGGAACTAGAAAAGCGGGCGGACGCCGTATCTGCAAGCGGGACCCATCACAACACGGACCTCTATGCGTGCAGTCGTTGTCAGCACCATATATCATTGTATGAAGATCTGGCGGACCATATGTTGGAACTGTACGTAACTAATTTAACTTTCTTGCCTGATGCACGAGGCTCAATGGCCAGCCAGACATGGCATAGAAACCATGGAAGACGAAGACTCTTATAGGCATCCAGACGGGGAAATCATCAGCGGACGTCCCATTTATTTGATCAAGTCTAACCTGCTAGCAGGTGCTGACGACCCAGCGGTCCTAGCAGGGATATCGGACGCAGTACTGGAGACACTGGCAGGCTCACGAATGTTCCTCTACGACCTTTGAACCTCTTCAATAGCCTGCACAACATATTCATAGAACCTAAACTGCTATAATACATACTAATGAGTCAACCGATGCTTCAAGTGAGACGGATGACGAAGAATGTTAAGATAAAGCCGATGGCAGCAACGATCATGCTTAGGATGACCAGCCATGTCGTGCCCCAGCTCTTGGAACTATGGTCGCGTAGCCGGACGCGTTCCGTCGACATGGTGTCGTAGTTCTTCTCGATCTTCTCCTGCGCGTCGAGCACCACCGCCTTGTCCTTGTCTAACGATCCAGCGAAGTGCACCGCGTTCCGTTTGAGCTGCTCCGCCATGGCCGCGAGCTGGGCGGTCATTTCTTCGTGGCGTGCGGCCGAAGTCTGGAGGAACGCAGGTGCATCCTTCATCGATGATGGAAGCTTCTCCTTAGGTGAGCTTGCGGGAAGAAGAGAGGAGGTATCAAGGGGAAGGGCGGAAGGTAGCGGCGTCAGGTCTGACGTGGGTAGGAGACTCTCCGAGGTTGCTGAATCAGGAACGGCAGATTCAAGTGGTAGTGGGGCTGGTGGTATACGGGTGGGTGGTGGTGGAAGGGGAATCCTGGAGAGCAAAGGTGGTGGGCGAGCTTGTTGCGGCGTGACACGCTTTGGGGGTTGTGAGTAGCGGCCTTCTCGCGACAATCCATAGGCACGCACTTTGTTGGTCTCCTCCGCCACGCGCTCCAGCCTATCTATTGTCTTCCGTAGATCTCCTAAGCGGTCGGTCGAAGACCTGCGATGTGCCATTCAGCATCCGTTCTGAAGTTACAGAAGTATGCATACTGACGAGGAATCCTCGAGGTCCTGTCGCAGCTCCAGGTTCTTCAGCAGACTACGGGCGTATTTGAGCTTCTACTTCTTGAATTATCAGCAAAACTTCGCCATGACACGAGATTGAGAGACACGGACCTGCAGCATGCCTTGGGTTTTGATCCATGCTGGTCGGCCAGGTTGGAGGGTATCGTCCTCCCATTCCCTGCTCGCAATTGTCTTGTCGAGCCTGCGAACAAGTCTCAAGAGGTTGACCCTGTCGTGAACGATCTGCTCTGTTAGTTGGTAGCTCATGGTGACATGGAAAGGATAGGCGACAGCCACGACAATGCGCGTCAGCTGCGCGTCGCCCGAACAGGGCAAGCGAGTAATCACCTAGACGCCCATATACAACTTCACCTTTCTCCGCGACGACCCAGGATCCCCACAAAAACACACACAAAAATCAACAACATATCGGACTATCCGTATCCACTCTCATTGCTCTAGATTTGTATCGCTAGCAACTTGGTGTAGCTCTATCATGGCCCGAGGAAATCGAGGAAACCCCCGTGGTGGCGAATCTCGTGGAGGACGCGGCGGAGGGCGTGGACGCGGAAGAGGACGAGGGGGAGGACGAGGTAGGGGAGGAAATGACTTTCTGGACGATTCCGATTTCACGATATACGACTGGGCGACCGGTACGCGATTATTCCGTTCATAACATGTTTTGAAAGGCTCAGGTTGGCTTAGATGCAAACCGAGGGGGACCCAGTAATAGAGGGCTCAATACACCTCGAGGCCGGGGGCAAGGCCGTGGAAGCGGGTACTCTACACCCCAAAGGGGCTCCTCGACACCACAAAGAGGCTTCGCGACACCACAGAGAGGCTTTACGACACCACAGAGAGGCTTTGCGACACCACAGAGAGGATCCTCGACGCCTCAACGAGGTTTCCAGACCCCCCGAGGTCGCGGAAGACCACAGTACACATCATTAGCTGAAACCTTTGACGACGGCGGCATGGGTCGAGGCAGAGGCAGCCCCACGGACAACCGTGCACGCGGCAGAGGTGGTAAAAACTTACCAGCGAAGTTGCGTGCAGGTGCTCCGTTGTCGAAGCTGTTGTACGAAGACAGACCGCTGTTGCGGCCGATCGTATTCGTACGGTCGGTGCACACAGCCACGCTCTTCGAGGAGAAAGAGGATATCCTACAGCCTTTATCAGAAGAAGTTGGCAAGTATTACGTCCACTCTATCTCATACAACTAGCCGTTTATCTTCCTTCGCAGCCAATGACGAAGGGAGTCACGTACCCACTGCGGATCGAGTCACACGGGTCTTCAGTGGCGCTGCGGAGGACGCCGCCTTGTCAGGCGAAGAAGACCAGCTCGAAGAGATAGATTTCACGGAGATAGGCAGACTTCAGGCAGAGGTTGATGCTGCCGCTGCCGACGCGATGGACACCACGGCACAGGTCGAAACGTTGCGAGAGACGTTCACGGGATTCTATGTCGACACGAAGCCCGCTACCGTCAAACATCCCGTCGCTGCCGAGGAACAGCGCGAAGTCCTCGGAGACGACGACGACGAAATTATTGTTTACGTCGCACCTCACCCGCGCGCAGGGCCGGTGACACCGCCGAACGAGAAGATGGAGGTTACGAGCGTACCTACGGCTTCTATTCTTACTGGTCGGCCCATGGGAGAAGCAGTTATAAACGCGATCGAAATTGAAGCACGCAGCGAAGTGACATCCGAACTCAACACGCCAAATGGTTTCTCTGTTCATGGGGCACCCCAACCTAAGGCAAATTCTTCTGCCCCTGCAGAAGAACTAGGTATACGGGAACAATCCACGCCTACACATCTCGTCTCGTCTACAAATGAAGTCGAAGGGGTCTCTTCCGATCAAGCGACACGGTCGGACGCGACCGAACTTCAAGAGGATACTTACGAACTGCCAAAAGAAGTTCCTGGAGCTCAGGGAGATAGCCACGAACCTCCGGCAGACGCTTCTGAAGTCCGCGCAGACACTGTTGAAGCCCAGACGGAGCGTCCGTCAACTCCTGCAGCCGCAGCCGACGTATCCTTCTCCTTCAGATCCACAACTTCCAAGCTCACACGGCGATTCCATCCTACTAGAACCCCACGTTCTCTCATCAAGACCAGACTCCGCCGCAAACCCCTCCGCGGATCTTTCGGCACGTTTGGCGCGAGACTGGAGGAGGAGCATCTGCACGAAGTCGACCCCAGGGAAAGCGAACGCAGACGAGGGGACTCCGACCTCGACTGGGGCGACGGCTCTGACACGAAAGATGCGGTGGACGAGCTGTCTACCGGTGTGGGTGATATGCAGATCGACGACGACCTCGACGTTAACGCTATGGCGAGCTTCGTGCAAAGCATGAGCGCAGAGGGCTCACGGCAGGTCACCATGGACGATATCGCGGACACGCAACTTATGGCCGACGAAGACGACAGCGCAGATGGCAGCGAAGAGGATGCTGAACTTGAGCGGACCTTCCGGCAAGAGGAAGACGAGATGGTCGCGGAGGTTAGCGAAGACTCAGACGACGACGATGACGCTTCTTCTAGCGACGACGGTGAGACGCCGCGTCGGGCCTTCACAGCGCGTCTTCAGCGTATTCGAGAGAATGCTCAAGGGAAACGCCCCGCGAAAGCTGAAGACTTCGAGGACGACGATTCTAGCGATGATTATGACATGGAGCTTGACCAATCCTGGGGTGACCAGGACGACGAGTTCATCGCGCACATGCAGGTCAGTGCTGGTTAACGTATCGTCATAAAGCCAGGCTAATAATTATACCATAGGATATCATAGACAAGAACCGCGATATACTAACGGGCAAGGATCGCGGGGCTCGCAACGACCTCTTCCGCTCTATCCAGAACGGCGACTTCCACCTCGACGATTATGAGCAACTCATGGGAATACCTCCCAAGCCTAGTAAGTCCATCGTCCATGCCTGTTAGAGTCGCCGTAACACCCTTATCCCATCTTCAGAACGGAAGAAAGACAAACCCGAAGGTCTTTCCCAAGAACTCATAGACCAATGGGAACGAGACAGAGAGAAGAAAGCCGAGAACAAGCGCAAGCGTGCACTCGCCCGCCTCGAAGCCGCCGCAGACCCGCTCGTTGCGCATAAAGGCGGGAAGAAGGGCAGGAAAGCCATGCTCGCCGCTGCACGGTACAACGGACCCGAGGTACTCCCAAACAGAGTGGTCGATTTCGTTTCGCTGGAACAACAGATCCGCCGATTCCTCAAGGACCTTGGAGGCCCGAAGACCATATCGCTACCGCCCGCGAACAAGCAGACCCGGGCACTGATCCACGAGCTTGCGAACGCCTTCAGCTTGAAGAGTGAAAGTAAAGGGAAAGGCGACGCACGGTACACGACGTTAAAGAAGACATCGAAGAGCGGGCTCAATGTCAACGAGGGGAAGGTTAAGAAGATCATGAGAAATGCGACTGGTACCCAGTGGATGGGCTCTGGTGGTGGCGGCGGGAGGGACAAGACGGTGTCGCTTGATAAGCATCGTGAAGGCGAGGAGGTTGGCAAGGTATGGCTGAAACTACTGTCTCGATTCCTGGGAAACTAATTGCCGTTGCTTTTTAGGCCGCGCCCAAGATCGGTGAGACGAACATTGGTTTCAAGATGCTTGCGATGATGGGCTGGGCCGAGGGAGACCTCATCGGGTTGTCTGGAGGGTTGGACGCCCCGCTAACCGCCAAGATGAAGAAGACGAAGCTTGGGTTAGGTGCCACGATGTGACGAATGTTTCGTCCTGTCTTGCATACAAATGTAGTCAATGAATATTCTTGAGTTGGTGCCTGATCATTGAATGAGTGCGGATCAATTGATGCGCCATCAACAGGCGCTTTGAGAATGAACACGCGCTTCTCAGGCTTGTTTACTCCAGGCATCCCGCCGTGAACACCATCCGTCGTCCCTCCTAACTCAACTCATTCCCACCCCCATTATAAGACTACTAAAATGTTTGAACCCGTACGAGGAGGCACTCGAGGAGGACAGGCCGAGTTTAAGTGGTCAGACGTCTCAGCAGACAAAGACAGAGAGGTGCGTCTATGCGTTCTTCTATACTTCTAAAACGCGTCTCATCTCGTTGTAGAACTATCTTGGGCATAGCATAAATGCTCCTACAGGTCGCTGGCAGAAGAACAAGGACGTTCACTGGTACCAGCGAGACAAAGACCAAACTGAGGCGGAGCGACTAGAGGAAATTCGGAAGATCAAGGAACAGGAAGCTGAGGCCTTGGCTGCCGCACTGTATGTATTGCATGCTGTGCCTCTTCGACCAATCTAATGAAACCATTAGGGGATTCGCTGCTGGCGCGAAACCGGGAGGTCCCAGCGCAGCAGCAGGCCCCGCTAGCGGGGCAAACGCCGTGGCAGTACCTCCGAAGGTCAAAGCCGAAGAGGATGCCGAGCCCGACAAGGAGGAGAAGAGGAGGAGAAAGGCCGAACGGAAGGAGGAAAAGAGGTTGAAGAGAGAAGCGAAGGAGAAGCGGAGAGCTGAGCGGGACGCAGAGGGCAGTGGGAGAAGACATCATCGGCGGTCCAGGTCTCGTTCGCCTCGGAGGGGGTCCCACGACCCTGCCCGCAACGACCGGTCGCACAGTCGGCACCGCTCGAGGACACCACCCCGACATGAGCGCGATGCACGGCCATACGACGACGTTAGCCGTGAGAGGGAACGCGATCGGCGGAGGTGGGACGAGGGCGCCCGGCGAGAACAGGCTGCATCGCGCTGGGGACGCGATTGAGGGCCCTCATCGTATCGAACGTATGTGCCTCATCCTCTCGCCTCCCGATGGGCGTGCCGCTGCTGCCGGACTTCTTACCTGAGGTGCCCACCAACAGCACTTACCCCAGATTTCTCACATTACCAGGGCCGCTAGTCCGCCAATTTACGACCAATGATATATTCTGCGCTGATAATCCACTCCACGATCATCCCTCCATTTACTGCACTCAAAGAAGCGTCAAACGGACAAAGCTACGATCAGAAACTGCGACTTCTTGTCATTTGAAAGCTCGATGCTACAGCGTCGCCGCCGACGCTCAACGACGACCACACATTGAATGCTCGCCTAGGCCGCGTCCAGACCGCGCTGTGCATTTTAGCCAAACATTGCCGAGGCCCCATTCAGCGACGTGCAGCGTTTCGCCCGCCGTCGGACTGTCTACCAACGTTACGTGAACCACCCGCTGTTGGCGCTTCAAGGAAGTGATTTTCCAATTCCGCGCGGGCATGATGCTACCGTTTGGTGACAGCAAAGTTGGACCCACAAGACACGACACTGTAAGTGAATCGGTGTCTCATATCTCATAGGAGCGGTTGCTACCTGCCCGCCCCGCCACCCGCCGGCGCGCCTGATGGGACAGGAGTGCGCCGTCAGGGCGTCGATGGCCGGCTGGCGCGTCGCCATATATCGAGCGCGTAGCCGACGTACCTGGCCCAGTCCTCGTTGCCACCCTCGTTGGCGGGAAGGCCGCAGAGGACCGGGATTAGCCCGTTAGCGCAACGCATTGCTGCGGCCGGTGATTGAATCGCGACGATGCCAGGGCGTTGCAAGTTTCGGGGTCTAGAGGCCCGCACCCCGCCCGCGCGACCTCCGTCTTCGTATGATTAAACCACGTTGACCAGCGCGGCCAACAGCGAGCTCACGATCGGCTGCGGCGGCCTACTCTATCATCCGGCGCCGCCCCCCGTAGTCCCATTCATCCAAACGCGTTCGGCGCCGCCCAGGAGGAGTTCAGACATGTCCCTCAATTTGTGGTCAAATTTCTTGCGGCGGGCCTCCCCTACAATGACGTCGACGGTCCGTCCCGGGGAAGAAGAGCCAGACGCCTGGACCGCCGGCTGAGACGATCGTTGACGACGGTTTGCAAAAGTCGTCGTTAGCCAACGTCGGTGACTGCCCCTTAAGGTCACTCACCGCGCGTTCACCCCGCCTCGTGTCTGTTTGACGGCCTCGCGACTTTCCGTGCCGTCCCCTGAGTGTCGGAGTCGCGTGTGAAACGGAAGGTCCAGCGCGGTGCCCGCTCTTCAGATTGCGTTCTGCCGCAGAGCAGGCATCGCCTTGGGGGGCGACGGCGGCGTAGCAAATCTATCATGGCGGGGCGGTGAAGACAATAATATCGTTGGCTTCGCAGTTGAGCTGTTCCCAACTGCTCATCTGAGCTTTCATTCTTGCCCGACGTTCACAGCGGCAGGCCGGGACTCGGCTACGCGCCAATAGCTCGGGACGGCCGGGCGCCCTTTTTCGGTTAGCTCAGTCTGCTCCTGCCGCTCACTGTCTCAAGTAGAAATACTCGAAGATGCCTCTCTGCGTTCGCACAACCCCTCCCTTCGTCGCCGCCGACACACCTGCTCGTTTCTGCGACAGGCCCGGCTTCATCCCTCCACATCGTACATACCTACCCCGCCAGCCAATTAATACTCCCCACTAGCACCAGCATCCGCCACTGCTGCCGACGCCGATCTCACACTCATTACCACCACTCACTGTTCTTGTCTACTCTTTCTTGCCACGTCCCCCGCAATGTCGTCCGCACTCAATGGCATGCCTTACTTCCTCGAAGCCTCCTCCGGCGACATCCTCAACACCGACTACACGGAGTTGTACAAGCGCATGAACTATCGCATCCGCTGCACACACCGCGACCCCAATCTTGGACGCGCCGCCTACATGATCACAGAAATGTCCGCCCCCTCAACCGCCGGTCGGCCCGGGGTCGCTGCGCCGTTCGCTGCCCTCGACTTCATTGCCGACGATCAGCTCGGCACGGTGAAAGTGGGAAGCGGCGAGCAGATGCCCATGGACCAGTACCTGGCCAAGGTATCCCGAAAGTACGCCCACCATTTCCTTCGAATTTCTTCGTGTGCTCACCGTTCCCAGCGACTCGTTGACGAGAAAGTACAAGGCGACTGATGGCCAGGAATACATCTGGACCTATCATACGGAAGGCGACTGCGACTGGACAGTACGTGTCTCACGCGTCTCGCTCATCGTAGAGCCCCTCTAACCTGGCACGCAGTGCTCGAACACTAAGGGCTACCAGGTCGCCGCGTACGACTCGTCCCGAATGGTCCGCGACGCCTCACCGCAGAGCGCCAGCAGGCATATCTACATCGAAGAGGGTTTCCAACATCTCGCCGGCGGTGAGTGTCATTCGTCTTCGCTTTTCGGCCCAGTCTTCTGAACCGCCGCGCGCGCCACACCAGACCTTGTCACGTCGCTCACCATCATGCGCTTCATTCGCAAACACGGGCTCTAAGCAGCCCCGGCCTGCGCCCGCCCCTCATACGGACTCTCAAACAAACTCAATATATAATAGCTCATGGCCCACGGACACTCGGCCCTCGCATGTTTCCTGGTCCCCGCATCCCAGCCTAGCCTACGTACTACACCTAATCTCCGGAACGGGTCTGTGACCGCCGGTCTGTACTGCATTGATAATCCCTGTACGTCACGCTTCAGAAGTAAATATTTGTATCGCAAGTACATAGTGTAACACCTTACGTCTGTCTGCAGCATACCACCCCACCTACTAGTTTATTGAAAGTATTTAGTGCGCCCCCCCTCCTCGCTAATCACCAGTATTTTTGCTATCCCCGTTTTCCAGAATGCGATTCCGGTTTTCACGGATGATGTGGGCGGCGAGCTTGTTGAACAGCCGAGCGAGATATGCGTGCCAGCTTGGATCTTTGGATCTGGATGGGATTATCGGCGTTGGCGGTGGTGGCGAAGGCTCTTAAACCCGTGCGGCTCCGAACAACACAGTCGGCAAGGAGACCTAGCAAGTTGTTGGCGTATCTCGAAGAAGCTTCTGCTGATGAGGAAGTCGGGGGAATGAAGAGTTGACACATTCAAGTTCCTTGACTTGTTGCTGGCCGGTGATTCGATGAACTAGAATTCCGCATTTTTTGGTCCCTTGATTGAGGCCGTTGGCAAACCACGCCGAATGTCTCAAATCCTTGCATTTGGCCTGTTTCTGTTTTCTAGTCTTTGTTTGAGTACGCGTAAGTATTGCGAAGTTGGCACGCCACACTGGCCCGTCACGCGTGTAAATGATACGTGACATGCCGTGACAATCGCGCGTTTACGCGGTTCCGCTGTCACACCGTGACTCGCCCCATCATGCTAGTGAAACAATGGAGGCTTTGACGAAACACTCCTTTGTTCCACACAGTCACCAGGCCATGTCTTCTGACCAGATCCTCGCTCTCGTGCCTCCTTTGTTCGGGGATGGACACGGCCGCTACAGAGTCCAACTCGTCGGAAATAGTGGTATGTCGCTTCTCAGGCTGTAGCGGAGCCGCCTGCTCAAACCATTTTGCAGGAGCTGGAAAGGTCTGTTCCTAGCTGTCGTACCGACGCTCTTGACTTTATTGTCGGAGAACAGACGACGTTGGGCAGAGAGCTCGGCGCCATTCTTGGCGTGCCTTTTATCCCTCTTGACACGTTATTCTGGCTCCCGAACTGGGGGCAAACGCCGACAGAAGAGTTCCGCGAAAAGGTACGCGCCGCCCTCGCGCAAAGCGATCGAGGCTGGGTCGTCGACGGGAACTACGACAAACGTCTCAAAAATCTGGTCTCAGACGCGGCTACAGACGTTATCTGTAAGCTCTCCACTTCACCGTATCCGCGCCTCTCTTCTCCTTGTGCAACGTATCATAAGTTGTCACATTACTTCTACCCGCAGGGCTCGACACCCCCTTCGCGTTGTACTTCCCGCGTCTATGCCTCCGCACGCTCCTGCGCCTACTGGGCCTCACGCCGAGCTGCAGCCCCGACTGCCCCGAAAGCGTCCGCGAAGTGTTTTTCTCGCGCGATAGCATCGTGTGGTGGTGCATCACCCACCATCGGGTCGTGCAGAAGCGCGAGCAGGCACGCCTCACGGAGGACGGCGTGCAGGTTGGCGGGAAGCGCAGGCGTATTGGAGGGTGGGGAAAAGAGCTTGCGGAGTGGAAGGCGAGTGTGGCGGCAATGGTAGAGGTACCGGCTGAGTCTGGTGACGAGTAATTTGCCTCCACATCTCTCAAAACCTTGCGCTTTGTGTAGAGGCATTCGAAAATCCTCACCGCTACGATCTAATAGGCACAAAATATCACGTTTTTGACTCAACAGAAACAAGACAGAGGTGCCCGGTGACAGCTCGACAGCTCTCATTTGACGTCATTCTCAATACACTCATGTCACGCGGCTACCCTGTCTACCTCGCAAAGACTCTCAATTATCCCGCTCCTGATTTGTTGGAGCCCGTGCTATTGTGTCGACCCTGCAACTGTCGCTCAAGACGTCACTACCACTCTTTTCTGGACGATGAATTCCACTGACTCACCGGCTTATACTCACCGCCGGCGAACGCTGACAAAGTTCTCGTAAACCGCAGCTGGAAGGTATTTGCATTTCTTTCTGAAACGCGAAAAACTGCACCTGGACAAGAAGCGATGGTGTATCGGGGCCAGAGCAGCGACCTTGCGACACGGAAGACGACTGTGGCGTTGTCAGTCCGGAAAAGGCGTTCTCTTCGCAGGTGTGCAGCTGTCGGAAACCACACCATGACAATTGACATACAGGGTCGATATTTCGTTTTCCACAGAAGCCCATGCGCCACCACTTGTCATGTCGACAAATTACACCTGTCTCTACAAATTGATTATAAATACAAATCGTTCTCGCTCCACCGCGCCCTGGTCTAGCAGCATGGTCAAACCCAGGATAGCTGGGTCACGGTGCTTTTTGCCAATCGGTCGAAATGGCCGTTTGTACGGTAGGAAATCACGATGAGCGTCATCCGTCGTGAAGGACCAATAGGTTTGACCCAGTCATCGCGGGCCATGGAGACTTCAGGGAAAGATAACGCACCCCTTAGATCCTGTCTTGCTAAACTCGCAAACCTTCCCTTGTTTGCTTTGTGGCGCGACGAAACATAGCTCCATAAAGCAACCACTAAATGCCCGATGTGGTGTCATTGCTGAAACAGATATCCAAGCAGATAGTCTGCATAAGCCCTTTCGAACGTTCGAATGACCACTAGGTCGACTCTACCTATTACCGCTCCAACACTACTACTATCTCCGAGGCTTTTCTTCCACATCCCGAGCCGGACTGCGTGTTTGATGACTGACTGCCATAGCGACATATCCCGGTCTTCTACAGGATTGCTCGAAATATGAACGAAGCTATCGGTATCCTGAAAAGTCACTCTCCTCAGGCTCGAGGCAGACCAACTGATGTGATGCGTGTTACTAGGTACGATGGGCGCACATATGCCAAATATCTCTACAACGGAAGCGCGGAACGGAGCGATAGGGTGGGACAGCAAGTATGGTGGGGGAAGCGAAAAAGACTGGAAGCGAAGAAGCAGGGAACAGGACCTAAGATGCGATGTACAAAACAAAGATACAAAGTATACACTAGTAGCAACGACGTAATAAAATTACAACAGGATGGTACACGAGAATGCAGGGATTATGGGAAGCGATGTGCATGGTAGAACTGAGAGCGTGTTTAAGGATATACTGAGAATTAAGATTAAGAGCGGTGGTCCGTAAGGCCGGGGAGAGGAGTGAATTCCGGGAGCAAGAGCCCGGCGTTCCTGCAAGCCACAGAGAGCTTCAGGCGCAGCTCGTCTAGTCGAATTTGCTGGGCTGCAGAGTGAGAGAGTTACTGATGAAAATGGATATGATCACGGAATAGATGTGGCGTACCTCGGCAAGGCCAAAGCTGATTGAGGGCATCGAGGATGACGAAAAACGACTTTGCCAGCTCGAGGGCATTGGTCATGCTAGGTTCGGTCTCCCACAGCACGATGCAGAACGCCACCTGAGTCATGTACCAGAGCGCCTGGAAGGGACGTTGTGTGAGGAGTTTCCCGGGCTTCTCGGTCACGCGTAAAATGCCGTCCTTGGCTCGCTGTGCGATCTTAGCCTGGTAGTCGACTAGCGGGGATGCGTATCAGCAAGCATAGTAACCATACAGTCGACATGTGCGTACTCCATTCCTGCGCCTGCCGGACGTTGAACATGGGGCCAGCAAAAGCAAGATCGTTGTCCTGCAAGCTGCTAAAACCATTCAGAGGCGCCGTAGCGTGTAGGACACATAACCACTCACCGACGGAACTCGTCCGCGATCGCCATGCGGGTGCTATATCGTGGTCAGCCGACGGGCCTCTGGCCTCGGTGGAAATAGAGGACGCACTTGTAAAGGTACTCGCGAGTCACGTACATGATCGCGGTGTCGAGGTTGCAGTGGTGGATGTCCAGCGCGGACTGGACCGCCTGGATCTCATGCCAGGCATTAATCGCAAATTCAGCGCGTTCCTCGGTCGACCAAGAGCTGTCGCGCTGGGGGAGGCAGCTGAGCCAGATGAGCATACTCCGGCAGTACAGCGCCCACACCGAGTCCTTGGGAGACTGCCCGGGGATCCGATTCTGAGGCTGACGCTCGTAAGCCTCGCCCGGAAAGAGAAGGATGTACTGCGGACGGGTAGGACGTATGCTTCAGCTGCCGACACAAACTCAAGATAACGGAATATACTCACGTTCGACGGCTCGGTAAGGAACATATCCATCGGCTCCTCGTGGAATGCGGCTGACTGCGCCGTATAGCTCGCGATGATGTTCAGCGCACTCCAGGTGACGCGCCGCCATTCTTCTTTGCGGCATTCTTCCTCGGTCCAGGAGGGGTCCCACGGTGGGTTGAACGACCACGAGACAGTGTGATGTGGGGGATTATGGGCAGATGAGGCATTATGAGCAGATGGTACGCAGCTGCAGCGGGCGGGTGTACGATAGTTGCGGTCTTCATGGTATACGATAGGAATTGAGCGGGGTTGGTATCCAGAGACGCCACGGTCTCCGACGTCGACCATACTCAGAGAGAGGACACGGATGATCCTGTCGACAAACTGAAGTGCCTCATTGGCGCGCGTGGTCGAGTAATCGGGGTGGCAGGAAGATTCAAAAAGGGCAAGAACCTGGTGGCGGCGGATCATCAATAGGAAGACCGCCCAAGAATGGAGATGGACATACTATGGCAGCTTCAGCAAGCGTATAGTGGAGACGACTAGCGTTACATGCAGCTTCCAGGGAAGACTGGGCGGCGTTTCTGAGGCCCACGGCGAGGTTGCGCCCGGCCTCACCGCGCCCAACCTCGCTAGACTGCATAAGATTCGACAATGCAAGGGCCGATAGGATAAGGGAAGGCTCGATGCTCGCACGGAAGTTGGCATCAGCAAGCCGGTCGAGAAATGTGTTACGGTCGAGAAAGATCAACCAGTAACCGGTATTCTCGAGCCTATTAGTCAATGTAAGTGATGGAGCGACGGGAGGATGGCAACAGCGAACACGCACAAAAATTTGAGGTCAGCGCAAATATCCTGATAGCTGTAGCACTTGATTTGAGCATGCATGAGGACTATATCTAAGTGGGCTTACTGACGGGTCTTCACGAGCAGAGGGATATCTCGACAGGAGGATGTCCCACCAAGCGCCACCAGGGACTCCCACCTCCGGGGGAAAGGCTACGGGCACACATCGACGCTCTTCATGGCGTGGCATGCGTGGGTCGACGCGGGCAGTGAATCTGGCGGGGTCCATGGCGTCGTACGTGTACAAAGGAGAGTGCTGTGATATTGGCGAACGGCCATCCTAGTAGCACTGAATTAAATACTGGCCGATGGCAAACCACGCGAGACGGGAGAGACAGGACACGTTACTTTTGGGTATATTGAGCCTGACGCAGTACCCCGGGATTGGACAGACGTATCGAGGATGAGCGGCGGCGCCTGCTGTCCACGGGCCGTATGTGGTATAGGCGACGCAGGAGCCAGGAGAGGTCGTCTCGCACCGTTGACGACTCCCTCTCGCTCATCAAAAGACAACAGGTCGCCATCATGATCATCCTCGATCTTGCGTCTCTTCTTCGCCTGTGGGGAAGCCCCAGATGGCTCAGTCTCGGAGGCGCGCCTCTTGCACGAACGCTGTCTGGTGCCCGGGTGCTTATCCGGCCCTCGACGCTTTGGCTTCGCATCGTACTCGCATTCGTTGCCGCGGCGGGTGCAATTATTGCACACCGGCCGTGTGGAATCGCAACGTATTTTGCGGCCTCGACTGACATGCCAACAAATTCAGGGGACGGAATAAAAGCACATTCAGAATTCGAGAGAGCACAGCACAAGCCCGAGGGCGACTCACCACTGACGGCACGCAATTACGACGGACGATGCCTCACGCCGGTGTCGCGAGGGGCCCGGCTGAGCGTTGCTGCCCGACGCATTGCCTTTTCCGGAAGGCGAGGGACGGGAGCTCGAGTTTGATGGCGGCTTCGACTCGGACATGGGCAGGACGAATGCTGCGCGCGACGTCGACGGCGACGGCTCGTACTCTGCCCGCATGTGGTGCGCCGATATTGACCTGTGCGAGAGGTCAAACGCGTAGCCGTCCACGGGGTTTAGAGCGGGCGGCGACACGCCGAGCGGTGGCGAAAGACCGACGTGCGCCGCGACGGGCAGCACGGGGTGGTGCTGCAGAACGTAGCTGGCGTGCGGCGGCGACGGCAGGAGCACCTGGCCTGTGCTCGGGGCCTGTAGCGTCTCCAGGAGATGGTGCGCCGGGGCCTGTACGTCGACGGCGTGCGGGGAGTGGTAGCGCGCGTCAAAGGCAGAGCCCAGCGAGGAGGCGTCGGGAAGGGGAGGGTGGCCTAGGTGATATCGGACTTTTTACACACGCGTCGCGAGATGAGTAAGGGCGGCGGGCGTGATTAGCGAGCGGTGCGACTTACCCTCTGGTGGATAAGGAGCCTCGAAGATGGGCGAGTGTATATCAGAACTTGAACCTTCCTCGCTCGACTGGACGCCGTCCTCGGCGAAGCCGTGAAGAAAGGGGGCATACAGGTCAGCTCTGGCGGCGACGACCATGGCTGAGGTGCGATGGAGACGATGCGAGGTAGAAACCGGCAGAATCAAGCCATGGGTCGTCCAGAGGCGAGGTATAGATATGAAGCCACGCGAGAAGGCCCCGGACGCTAGAACAAACTTTTGTGGGAGCCGTCTCTCGCGGCTAATAGGTTCAGAGGAGACGCGGAAGATCCATCGCTGGCGGACGCAGGCCTGCGCGAGCTCAGCGCTGACAAATGGCAACACAGTCCTCCTCGAAGTGTATCTCCTTTTGGCCGGCGAACACCGACCCTGGCCTGCCTGTTCGTTCCTGCACCCACACACCTTCGCCCGGTGATTGCTCCTGCGCTCCCATTTCCGCCTCGCACGCAGATCTCCAGCCAACGCCGCCACCAACCCCTGCCTTTCGCGGCACGTCTGGCGGTGATTGCATCGCGTGCTTGTCCCAATCCGGCAGCCCTTTCGTGGTTCGCACCCCCTCCAGCCCCCCGCGGCCATTTTGTCTGCAGCACCCGCCTGAATTTGAAGGCCAGCGTATCAGGCGGAACTCTGCGTGGGCCCCGTCTCCCCCCATGCGAGCGTCCGACGGCCACGAGAACGCCAGGCCCCGAGATTTCTGCGCCCGCCTGCCCTGCTCGGCCAAGCTCTGCCCCTTCCTTCTCGTCTGATCCAGACGATTGGCAGGACCACAAAACCCTGCTTCATTCTCCCACCGCCCATTCCTCGTCAGCGTGGCGCCTCCCAGTCTCCAGCTAGAGCCTGAGTCTGCGGTGCCGCTCCCGCCGCCGCCTCGCTTTCCAGAATTCCTCGGGACATAGCGCGACGCCAGGGTACGCCGCACGCCGATCTGCCATGACGACCTGGGCCGCTCATTAGGCTGCTGACGGCTCCCCGCCCGGGCAGGCACGCCATTTCGACAGCGGGTGGCAGAAACCTGCGTATCGGCCCACAGGCATTTGGCGTGACTTGGTGCTTTACCAGTCGCTGCAGGCCTTCGCGCCTGGAAGAGCAAGACTTTCGCACGACGTTGTGAGCACTTGTCCAAAGATGCAATTCTATTATTGACCCATCGTGCCGCAGAAACACATCCCATCAGCTTCCTGTGGGCACCGAAGCCATGTGGCAGACACCGGCTCCTTGTGCAACTGTGGCTGCCCATGATTTACCGTCGACACGCTTGCCCTCTAACACGTCGCGCCTCGACTCGGGTTACAGCCTGGCCCCGTGAGCTCCGTAAAACTCCGGGCGGGTCTCTTCGAGCCAATTTTCCAGCGATCGGATCCTTGTTCATATATCCTGGTACCCGTCGCTGCTGCGCACCTAGACTGGAATCTTTCTCCTGCAGACCTCAACCACTACGGACATTACTTCTCACTATCATCTCCGCAGCACCCACATCGCGCTGCTGGCGGTAACGGGCACATCCCTGTTGCTCCGCTCTTCTGGGCGAGACGAAGACGGACCATCGATTGCACGACTGGACGCAGGACGCCAGGCGGCTCGAGATATGAACCCTCCGAATCAGACACTTGATAGTGGGGGATCTCCCGTGAACGCAGCCTCTCCCGGAGCGGAAGGGTAAGCAAACACGTCGAATATGTTGCTATCTCTAACTTTCAGTACAATGACATGGATTCTTACAACTTCTCTCCTCACCGCCGCATGCTCATTTTCCTATAGATATGACCGGAGTTAGGCTCTCATGTCGGCCCCGGTGAATAAGGTTTCATCCACTTCTCGAAGGCGGAGCACTTCCAGGCGCTGTTGGACTCACCTTGCCGTAAGTGTTGCTATATTTTGGAGCATTACGCGCGATAGAGGTGACGCTGACGCTGTGGGGCATGGTGAGAATATATAGATTCAAGGTTTCGCTTTGCCCACTTTCCATTGCGACCTCACGATATACGCATTGCAATTATTACGGTAGATGCATCTTATCTGTTCGATGATCTCTACTGTCAGGTATAAGCCCGAGACTCTCACGGAAGCCGGGACGGCCTTCTGGTGGCAACATAGAGCTCGGTCTCCACAGCGAAGCAAGACATACGACGCACTATACGCGCAGTGGGCCGAGTACGGCGCGGCGCGACGTTCGCAACATATGAAGAGGCGGCAGAAAGGTACGTCTGTCGCACTTGCCCCCAGCTCCTGAATTTACTGGCTCGCCGTCAGGGCGATATCATATGTCAATCCCGAGCCCTTCGCAGAGACATCTCGCCACTCATCTCGGTGCTTTTAGCGATGCAAAGGGAGCATGGGGCCCCGCGGACTGGGCCAGGATCAGACGTTCCTGATCTTCTCATAGGGATGGGTGCAGTGGGCTGAAATCACAGTGTTCACCCCGAACGGGCCATCGCAAGACGCTCGATCGCAGACTGAATGGGCCCCGTCCGTGGATGACCTACTCCGGATCATCGAGATACAATTATGAGCTCGCGGTCTTGGCAGGTCTGGCAGCGTCGGAGTGGGAACGTGCGACGTCGACGCGCCCGCTTATGCCTCGGAACCGCCAGCCACCGTGGGCACACGCGTGCTTCGCCGGCGCAGGACGTCGGTACTTTCCGCCCACGCCGCGTCCTTCCATTGCCCAGACGCACGCCGGCACCCGCTTCCAGCTCCAGACGCGTTGGTGTGGACGCCTCGAAGGCCTCCGCACCAGGCCTGTCCACCGCCGAAAGAGCAGGGGCGCCCTGGATGCCATGCAGAGCCGAGGTTGAGCTCGTCCGACATCGACGCCGCGACCCTGAGGAACGCCCGCTCACGCGGCGAACCAACGCACGGCGCCTGCGCGCTCTCGGTCTCGGGGTAGTCGTCCCTGCACTCAGCCGCAGGGAGGTCCGCATTCCCTATCGCGAGAATCTAGCTGCATAGGGTAAGTTGGAAAATCATCCCTGTCCATTGTGCACGTCCTGCGCCGCGAAGGATTGCGCTCCCTGTCGAAAATAGCGCGCGCCTTTTCAGGCGACGTCGCTGACCATGTCAGTGCGGGTATGCTCGGCGGATCTTTCTTCGCCGTTGCAAGGGGGCTCTCACCTCGTCTTTGAATAGACCACGACGTGAAAGTCTGAGCTCTTGCGTCGGTGCAAAGAGACTGGCCGTTTATCCCGTTTCACAGCAACGCGCCGGCGGGTGAAGGCTGAAGGGTAATCTGAAGACCAGGCTGCGCCGCGTTCCGCAAGGGCCACCTTCCCTGTGTGACGATCGTCGCTCAGGACGACCGAGCCGATGTTCACTTGGTCTTGGCCATCGATGGTCAAAGTGGCGCACATTCACAGCAGCCTTCCCTGCCGCAGCACGGCCAACGTGGAGGCATCCTTTGTGTGCCCGGAGCAGCGTGAGCGAAACATACTCGATATATCTGACTGACGCTTCGGGGCGGTCAGCAAACATCCCATCAAAATCATCCGTCGGACAAGCTTACGATCGAACTGCTGAAACTCCAGATTCGCTCGATTTCCATCAGGCGTGGCGATAGACGACTCGTCCCTGGCGCAAAAATGCTCTTGATGACCGCAAGCTTGAGTCTGGTGAGTGTTCGGAATGTTGCTCGGAATTGCTGGCTGATCCTCGGTTCGACTCCTAAACGGGGTGGTTCGATCCATACAGTGCTTATTTTCTCGGATCCACAAAGAATGAGCGAAGGGAAGGCCCTAGTTACTTCGTCTCACCCTACTCGGCACTATTGGGCACCCGTAGCATGCTGGAAACCTGGAAAAAGGTCACCATTGTGAACGGAAGTCGGGAACTGGTGGACGGTGGCGAGTGTGCGTATCGCGGTCGTCCCTATTTTAATTACGGTTCACTCCTGCAGGATATGAAATTCCAGCAAGGTAGCTTCGATGTTCGGCTCACTAGCTTCCCGCTACGGTGAGATTCCTTGGTTTGAACAACAGCGCACCGCTGACATACCTCAGTCCCCCGTGCGTAGATTGTGCCAATTTTGCATACCAGATGACTTCGCCGCAGCTCAACCATGTCGTCGACCAGCCGTTTGCCAGCCATCGGTACGCCACAGGAGACTCTTCGTGGTGGCGTCGCTGAAAGCCTAGTGCCTACTGCTTGCAACAACGCACACTCTGCAGGTTTTCGAAACAAAGCCGCCTTCGTAAACCTTGCAAGAACGTTTACTACGTCACGTTTTTGTACAGTTCACACGTCGGGACCACATGCCTGCTGTGAGGCTCGTCCTAGCGGGTCAAAGTGTCCCAAATGGTGAATCGCTGCTTCTCAGCACGCCACAAACCCTCCCAGTGAAGTTCGGGTGTATTAGGGGGCGGCGCAGGGTTTGATCTACATGCAGACCGCACGCGCCGTCGTACGCGCAGAAGGCGCACTGCATCTAATGGGGCGATGCCCTCCGTAGGCGAATAGGATTGCCGCTGGGAGGTCGAACCCAGATTGTGGATCTGGGCAGCTTATAGTTAAGATAAGCACGCTGGTTGCTGTTTACTGCGCGAAACAGCACCCGCTAAGCATTTACTCACCGAGTGGCCTGATCATCGCTGGTGGGGCTGCGGAAGTTTCCCAGGAATCAACCGGTCCGAAGAACTTCGAGTTGAGTTCAGGGGATAGCAAGCTCTTCCTCCACAGAATTCACAGCTCCGGAGAGAGCCTGAGGCGTAGAAAAGGGTGCAAGGAAGAATGGCGTGAGCAGCCTCAAACGGATTACAAACATATGCAGGGAGTACTTGCCTTATTTTTAGGCGCACCACTTTCGAATACGTTCGGTCCACTGTATTAGACATAGGTTAATTAAGCGTATCTCCATGAAGGTATGTTTTCTGCCGCAGACTCGAGAAGGCTATTATTTGGCGCCTGTGGAGCACCGGACTGATGCGTGCCGGAAGCGGAAGCGCGGCCCGTTTGTGTTTCCGCAAACGCCCGTTCCCAATTAGGACAGTCCTCCTCCCTTGCTCGATTCGGACAACTCTCCTCGTCGCCGTCGTCCATGGCGGCCACCTTTTCCGACTTCTTTTGTCTGTGCTGCCGAAGATCAAAACACAGAGACTTGGTGCACAATCCTTCCGCTTGTCCGCTGTACAGGAGACGCTGACCGACTTGTTTTCAGGAGGAACCCGACGAAAATACACACCTCATTCGACCCGAGCCAGACACTGACATTCCGCCGTGAGTTGGTCCGAAAGCTACTCGAAGCATCGGCTGACCTCTATGAAAGAACCACAAGCTATGTCGTGGACCATCAGATACTTCAAGACCGTCTAGGCTCTATCGTACGTGCGAAGGAAGGGTGCGTTTTCGTCAGGTCTCTTGCCTCTGCAATACTTAGACCACGGTGTGATTCATGTACCTATCTTTGCCGCTCTCATCTACAGACGAATGGTCAATGTGAATGCGAATCTGCCGTTCAACCTCCACAACAAGGCACTCCACGACCAGCTCGAGCCGTCTTCTTCGCCGTCTGTCCGAAGTCGCTCTGCGCACGCCGTCATGGGAGGATTCAGCGAGTCGGCCTCGGAAATTCTGCATGAACCACACTCTCGCATGCAGTCGTGCTCCCCGACACGTGGACGAGATCTCTCTCCGTCCCTCGAGACAAGCCGGTCCAACACCTCGCTGCACCCCGGGGACGCTTCTTACCTCCCGCCCGAAGCTGATCCCGAGGGCGGTTCGAGAAGGCCAATATTGAACATGAGGCTAGTGCGCGGAGCAGGTGGCTACGGCGTGGGAGACGGTTTCAGGACACGGAAAGGAAGAGACGTCCCCCGCGGCCGGGTGGGGCGGTTCGCAGAAGACTCGGGCTCGGACGCCCCGGAAAGCAATGGTGTCGAAGACAGCGCTGCGCACGCACAGGCTGTCAGCGCTGACTCTGAAAGCCTCACCCGGGTGAACGAAGACAGCTACAGACGACGCTCACCGGACGCAACGTTCGGATCTCCTGGTGAGAACGCAAGCACGCCTCTTGCGACAGCTTTTGCCGTTCGAGACGTCGGGAAGATCACATGTAGCTGGGGCGACTGAATACTCGCTAGTATGTTCCTGCGTCGAACCATTCTCATCTGGCCCCATGGACTCTACGATGTTGACGTTTTCCCCCTCTTCCCCTCCTCGGTCTCTTCGCGACGCCTTCGTCTATTCCGTCATTCTGTGAATATGTAGCCTAGTTACTGGATGTATCGGTGCACTGTCAACATGACTCGTTGCTTGGGTAGCTCATTTCTATTCAATGGTCGGCGCTCGGTGCTTTTAAAAATCTCTACCGTCATACCCACCCTGCAGAATTCGCACCCCGGCTCAACGTTACGTGGCTTGCGAGTGAATGTAGGTAAATCACCGGTCGTTGTGTGCGTTGTCGAGAAGTCAAGTCATTATCTCCGTAGAAATCGTGATCAATGCGACAGCGGTGTCAGCGACTAAAACCAGATAGAGGTGGTATTTAGCTCTTACGTGAATGCATTGCTTATCTTTATGGAGATACCAGAAGTGCGGTCAGTACATGATCCATTGTCTTATGTGGCTTAGTGTTAGATTTCTTATGTTTTACGACATACTGGTACGCCCAGTCTGGAAGCTTTGGAACCCTTGCCAAATCAGCATAAAAGGAACCATATATAGTAGCTGAAAGGAGAATTGAAAAGGATGTTTGGGGGCAAACTGAGGCACTTTTGGGTCGAACATCGAGAATACTCGGTGAGTCGGTGACCACTTACCTTCGGGCGCCAAAATGTTGTTACTCAGTAACGATGAGCTTGTAGACGTAATCACGTTTTGGGTGTTACCATCTCAGCTCTTCAGACTTCCACCACCACAACGACTTTGCTTCAGCCATTTGCCTGAAGACAATTACCTGTAATTGATCATCGCCATCGAATTGTCGACATGGCTGCAAGACGGCCCACTGGCACACCAGCACCGGCACCACCCAAACCACTAATTACGCTCGAGGAATGGGAAGCGAAAGCACCATTAGGAGATCTCGAGTCGCAAAGCGTGAACCTCCTCAAAGCTGCGTCTGAACGTGCTGCTAGACCTGTCAAGGTACGTGTAGTAAACCTTGGCTTCGCTTTCTATCATCTTGAGCCGTTTACAAAGATATCTTGAATGGTTCCAATTGGCTTGCGGGTAGCCAGAGTTTGACGATTTCTAACGGTTCCAAGTTTAGTAGCGATGATCCTGGCCCATCCTCTCGTCCGGCATCGCCTTCACTCAGGAATCGCGTCGGAACACCGCGACCTGGCACGCCTCTGAACGGAGGACCGAACGGCGCGGCCAGAAGTCATGCCGTTACTTCGCTTCACCCCAAGCACCCCATTCAAACGCCGCAGCAGTTCTACGACTGGTTCGCGCTCATTGATCGCTCAGTCACGCATAGCCAAGAAGCGCACTTCCGCACGCATCTGTCAAGTGTAGCCGACCACCTGGAGACCTGCGATGCGCTCGTGGAACGCATTGACGAGATGGAGCAGGAGGTGGAAGGGATGCTGCAGGGCTGGAGAAGTGTCGAGGAGGGCGGGAAAAGTTTGAAGGATGCTTGCGAGCTGTTGCTCGAGGAACGGGTGAGTGGTGCGGTCGATAGTCCGATGACTGTTTCTCAGCAGATGCCTCGTATAGGACAAATTACTGGAAATGACCGAAGCCATTGGTACGCGTCTGGAATACTTCCAGGAGCTAGAGCACGCCACAAGAATGCTGAACCACCCCGGCGAATCGCTCGTCCTCCAAACCGACTTCTTGTACATGGTCGAGCGCGTCGACATATGCATCGATTACCTCAGAGCACACGTAAGTAACGCGCACCATTTTCCCTGACAAAGTTTGAGCTGTTTTGTAGCGACACTTCAAGGAAGCCGAAGTGTACCTCGTGCGGTTCCAACAATGCATGACAAGGGCCATGACGCTTATCAAGATGTATTTCGTTGGGTCACTCCGTGCGTTGGTCGCGGACGTGTCCAAGAGGATATCAGAAAAGGTGACAACATCCCGGGTCAATTTGCAGGACTCTCGCTAACGCGATACAGGACGTGTCAACCACCGCTCAAATGCACCTGCTGTATACTAGGTTCATGACTGTTTCGAACCAACTTGCGCCTCTCCTTGGGGAACTGGAACGCCGTGCCGCGGCCCATCCCGATGATCTCTCCGCCCTACTAACGGAATGCCACGCTGCGTACTTCTCCGCCCGCAAGGGTCTGCTCGTACCGCGTCTCATCGAGGAGATCAAGGGTTTGGACCCCACCCGGACGGAGCTGGTGGAATTGGTGAGTTTCCGCCGTTCATATCTACACTCCCGTAATGACCTCTGCCATGTGCAGACCAGGGCCGGGTGCAGCTATCTCAAACAGCTCTGCACGGATGAGTTTGATTTGTTCCGAGCGTTTTTCAACTCAGGGGAAGAACAGCTATAGTGGGTCGCAATCTCTTTCATTTGCTGCTGATGAGTGTCTGACGCCATGCTCAGCCAATATCTCGAGAATTTGTGTGATTACCTCTATGATGACCTCCGGCCACGGATACTGCACGAGCCGCGGCTTACAGCGCTTTGCGAGGTCTGCACGGTCCTCCAGGCTCTGATGGTGCTCGATGTGCCTGACCTCGGCGATGAAGACGAAGAAGATGAGCTTAACCTCGAGCTTGAACGGCGTCCGGGTCACAGAGGCTTGCGCACGCTGCATATCAGTCATCTATTGCAAATGGTGCTGCAGGATGCGCAGACCCGTTTGTTCTTCAAGGCTCAGTCTGTCATTCAGTCTGAGATCAGATATTACGTTCCCAAGCCCGAGGATCTAGCCTATCCAGACAAATTGGTCGGTAAGTTCCATCCCCATTCATTCAGCTTATTTTGCTTCCATTCAATTTGCGGCGGCCATGACTGACTGATGCGCTCATCGGATGTAGCTGCTCGGAAGCCCGTCACCGGGTTGGAAATCAAGGAGAAGGAGAGCGTCAGCCAGCTGTTCCAACTCAAGTCTCTGGACAGACAGGATACGTGGTACCCAACCCTCCGCAAGACCGTGTGGGTACTCTCGCAGCTGCATGACTTCGTCAAGGTACGCTACCCACGTGATGACGCGTGCCCCAGAGGTTCTGACACGCCAGGTTTAGCCCGCTATCTTCGACGATATCGCTCAAGAGGCCGTGAACCTATGCCGGCAATCGCTCGTCAGCGCGGCTGATACTTTGAAATCGAAGAACCCGCCCTCCTCCGTTCTTGACGGGCAACTGTTCCTTGTCCGACATGTCCTGATCCTCAAAGAGATGACCCAGAACTTGGATTTCGTATCGAAGGACCCTGAACGCACGGTGGACCTCACGGGAGTCACAGGTTGGTGCACGAGTGCAACTGAGATAACATGGTACTGACCGATGCGCAGATGCTCTAGCTTCCATGCTCGGCAGGACGACGTCCCTTCTCCCTAACGCTCTTTTCGCTACGCTGGGAATGCCCCGGGAAGAGAGCATGTCCGACGTCAAGCACGTAAGTCCCCGTCTTTGTGCCCACGCCGTACGAAACCTTACGGCACTCCGCTCCACCTACCACAGGGCATCGACCACGAGCTGAAGCGCGCATGTGAGGACGTCATCTCGTCGTGTGCGGACGCGGTGTGCAGGCCGCTACGGGTCTGGCTCGAACGCGTCGCGCAGCATGGCGCCGCGCCCAACGCGCAGCCCCTCGCGTCGCAGGCGTGGGCCTCCGAGACGGCTGTGTCCGCACTCGTCGCCGGGTTCAGGGATGCCTGTCTACGCGATCTCCGTGCGTCTGTCGCGCGGCTGCGGCTGTATCTCGAAGAGGACAGGACCGTCGCGGTGCTTGTGAAGCATGCGCAGGAGCGCATTGTGGATGAGTACGCGGAGCTTAGGAGAGTGGTGTGGAGTGAGTATGAGGGCAGCGTGAGGGGGGAGGTAAGTAACGAGGAGAAGCTAAGGGCGTTGTTGGACGATGCGTGCGGTGCGAGCGACGGTGATAACTCTGCCCGGGTAGGGACTTCTACAGCAGTATGACATGTTTGTACCTCTGGTTCTACTTCGTGTCAATTTCATTGGATTTTGCATTGGATGTTCGAGAGTTGGAATAAATCAAGCGTGTGCGCCACAAATGGTTGGGCGTCTAACGGGGTATGTCGCCTCAAATCCGAAGTCCGAACGTTGGCTTTTCACTACCACGACGGCCTGGCGTCCTTGCTCGTCCCACTGCGTGTCCTACTCGAACGGCCCCGGGGCATTTGCAAGACATCGCTGCACCACAGAACTGTCGACCGGCGGCCTGATTACTCTTGGTACCTCCATCTGCTAGCACGACATTTGGGTTTCCATCCGAGGGGTCTTTTGGGTTATAAACCCACTGTGACACTGCATTGCTATCTTACGTATAGGTTCAATGTCGCCTTTAAGATCTGTCAGATCTAAATCACGAACGTGTAGTGAAGGTTAGCCCGCCACCCTCTCTTCGGCGAGTCAACTAACGATTCAGCTCGGCTGGCCAGCAAAGGAGACGGTCTATTGGCCTGATCCACGTATCCGATGGCCTCCCGGCTGCTGAAGTCTACCCAGACTCTGAAAGAAAATGTCTAGACACAGGTCAAAGATTCAAGGATGTCCATCTTCGCACCTAAGTCGGACGCTCGACCTATCCTGAGGAGCTTCGGCGCACTCAAACGTTATCCCAGACGCACTTGACGGCACGCCCTTCGACGCGTTCATTTCTCGTGTCCCTTTCTCTGAACAGCCGGACCTCCCTCACGGCTACGCTCAGCGCCATCCTGCAATCGTTCAAATTGCAGCCGTGCGCCATTTGTATTGTTGCAACACCGAGCTCTACCAATCTACTGCATAGAAGCTGCCATGGTCAGCGAGTGCGGAGGCTTACCTATTCGTGGTGCGTGTACCTGGTCGTTCTCTACAGACTTCCGCTAAAGGTTCGTCATTGGCAGGTATTCGACTACTGTGTTCACTGTGAACCGATTTACTCGAAATCCGCACTCCCCGCTCTTAGGTCGTGGCTTCGATATTTGCTTCATTTCAGAGGCCTCTGGACATTAAATCTGTCTCAAGAGCAGCCTTGTCTCGCCTGCTCTACAGGCGACATGTCGTGGGACTCCCATACCGCGAAGGAGGTCACCGGGCACCCTCCATCAGACGTTATCTCGCTATCGGTCCCAGCGCTCTCTGTATGACGGCCTCGTTTTTCGCTGTCGAGGTGTGTCTTCGGTTCACATTGCTGCGAAACGGTGCGCTGACTTGTCTCTTAGGACTTGCACATTACATCTACGAGGACAGGCCACTGTCCAAGCCGTCGCCGCCGTGCCAATTCCCTCGGCAGACTTTCGCACCCCCGAAGTCGAGGTCGAACGATAATCGCGCGCTGGCCCGCTGCCGGCGTTGGCCATCCCATTTGCATTCTTCGCCGCTGGACCGTTTTCCATTCGCAGAGGGGGCTTTGCTGCTGTCTGTTGTGTCCTTCAGCTCATCCGCGCTGTGTAGAATAGAGCGACGACATGAATACATTCGATCTGAGACGAGAAAACCGCGGGAAAGCTCACGCGCACTTGAATAGGCGCCGATGCGTAAACCGGGCATAGCCGAGCGGATTCAACTCTTTCCAAACCGTCATCTCGCTTGGCTGTCGACCCCCGCGCCCTCCCCCGCCGCGTCGAGCTCGCGTCAATCCACGACAAAATGAGCAAAAAGGGAGCTAAGCCGCAGCCAAAGGAGCAATCCTACGATGTGCGCGACATCGTCCTTGCCAAGGTTCGCGGTTACCCCCCCTGGCCAGGCCTCGTGAGTCGCTTTCCACCCTTTGCCTGCCTCTGCACGCGCTGAACCTCGCGGCGACGTGTCCTTGCGTTCATCCTAGGTCGTCGACCCAGACTCCGTACCAAAGAACGTTGCCAAGGAGCGCCCCAACGGCAAGTCGAAGAAGGGCAACTGGTACTGCGTGCGGTTCTTCCCTGCGGGTGACTAGTACGTTTGCATCCTATCCTGGGGTTGTTGCTTTGTTGAGCACGACCTGTACCTATCGCAGCGCGTGGGCAGTCCCCAAGGATATCTCGAAGCTCCAGCAGCATGAGATCCAGGCCTACATTGACGAGCCCTTCAAGAAGTCTGGCGACCTCCTGCAGGGTTACAAGATCGCCCTCGATCCCAAGAAGTGGGAGGAGGAGCGCGAGGCGATGGCTGCAGATGCTGGCGATGACGAGGAGGAGGGTGAGACAGAGGAAGTCGACCAGCTGGACGACAGCGTAGACGACGATGACGGCGAAAAGAAGCCCAAAACGAAGAAGCGCAAGCGTGACTCCGATGCTGCACCTCCCAAGAAGCCCAAGGCAAAGGCGAAAAAGGAGCCCGCGGAACCTAAGAAAAAGGCAGCCAGCGCGGCAAAGGGCAAGAAGAACGGCATAAAGTCGAAAGCTATGGTCGAGTCTGAAGACGAGGCCGAGCGCGGTGAAGATGACGACGACGACGCCGGTCCTAGCAAAAAGGCGTCACCACCGCCCGCCAAGAAACAAAAGAAGGGCGAGAGCAAGGAGGAGGACGAGGCTGATGGTGCGTCCGTTATCTGCGCTATCACACGCTGTACTCACTCGCTTCCCGTCTGACGAACATTCAGCTGCTACGAGCAACGATCCTGAGGCGTCCAAGGTGAAGGAATGGAGACACCGATTACAGAAGGCATTCCTCGGGAAGACTGTTCCCAAGGACGAGGCAAGCAACTATCAGGATATGCCAGTTAAACCCGTTAATTTCTGATTCTAGGATATGCCTGGATTTGACACGCTTTTCACAACTGTGGAGAGTTACGAGAACATGACCATTTTCTACCTTCAGGTAAGCCCATACTTCCGCTTATTCCGTGGAACTATCCGCTGGCAGCCTGGCATTGGCTATGGCGGAGCTTCATCCAGCGCCGCCCGATTTTCCAACGTTGACACCCCTTCTAGACCTCGAAGATCGGCAAAGTCATGCGCCACATCTATGCCCTGCCCAAGGAGAAGGTCCCGCGCGACGACGAGTTCAAGTTCAGGGATCGCGCCAAGGTCCTCGTCGACAGGTGGCACGAAGTGCTCAGTAACAAGGACAAGGATGCCACAGTGCGCAAGCCTGCCGCGAACGGCAAGCCGCACGCCGAAGACGCCGGAGCCAGTGCGAATGGAAAGGACGAGACCGTGACCACGAATGGCAAGGACGCGAGCCCTGCCGCGCCCGAGCCAGCGAAGGCGGACGCTGACGCAATGGACGTCGACACCAAGGACGCTCAGGGCACCGAAGAGGATGCGCCTGCCGAGCCGGAGGACGCTCCAGCCGCAGGTGTCGCAGACGAGAGTGCGCTGGCTGACGTGACCATGTCCGAAGCGGCCTGAAATTGTACTCTCCGACGACCCAACACGATGTCTCCTTCAGTTATTGTAATTTTTTGTCTCTTACCTTTTTTTCTAGAGGACGAAACGAGTTTGTGGTGTATCTACCTGCTGGTCCTCTGTGTATTCTTTGCTCCCTGTTACCTTTTCATTTTTAGCGTCGTCGAGTGCGTTCTCGGTTTCCGTGTCGTTTCCCACCTATCGTACAAGATCTTTGTTTCCCTTGACAGGCGTGCTTTTGTTGCGTCGCGTACCGGTTGAGATATGGTATATTGCCATGCAAATAATTATGCTACATGCACTGTATGTGACGATGCATCGATGCGGGGGGTCCGAGCTATGTGATCATAAATAAGCACTTGAGTGTCATTATGGGGAGTGGCGGGCGTGTGCGAGCCCTCTAGATGGCTGTGGAAGGAAGAGGAGACGACGAGCGGGCGTCGGCCCAGGGTGATTCCTCCTCGACGTCGAAGTATGATACCGATCGTGATGATGGGTATCCGAATTGCCCCGGCGAGGGCGTTGGAGACGGAGACGGAGTCGCACTTGTCACGGCGACTTCTGGTGGGGCCAGCATCTTCGTGGCATCGCGAGCCGTGGCAGGTGTCTCCTCGGCGTCGTCTACCTTCGTCTCATCACCTTCGTCCTCCGGCTCTCCTTGCCCCCTCGTGTTTTCTTTCTCCTTGTCTTCCGTAACAGCGTCGTCGACGCTGAGTTCGGATGGAGAGGAATGCACGCTTGCATGTGCGAGACCGACCTCGGGGAGATCTAATGGCGGTGGAACAGATGCTCGCCCACTCGGATGTTCGACACTTTCGACAGCGTGACGTAACATTGAGCGTGGTGAGGATGGTGCGGTAGATGGTAAGGACTTGATCGCGATGGCGGATGATGACGACCGTTTGTGTGCGTGCGTTGGCACAGAAGGGAGTGCGGGCGAGTTTGATTGGCTCTCAGATTCACGTCGTTGGTGCTCGACGAGCTTGAGTGCGCTCCGGAGCGCATCCTTTTCTGCTTCAGCCTCGCGTAACTCGGCTTCAGCCTCCGCGAGCTTCATCCGTTCTGCTGCTACCATCTTATTCGCCTATAAAAGCATGTCAATAACGAAGGAACTAAGTCATGCGTGTCCCCACACCTCTTCGAAGAGTGCTTGCGAAAGCGACTCAAGCTCATTCTCAAGAGCCACCTTTGCGGCCTCAGCGGCCTTATGCGCCTTGCGCTCCTGGTCGAGTAGCGCCGTCATATCCTCGAGCTCCTTGTCCTTGTCCCGCGCCGGAACCAGCGACGGTAGGGACGCGGACGTGAGGTGCACTGCCTGCAGGCTCGGATTCGGCGAGACATTTCCCGGCAAGCGAGGCGAGCTGACGCCTGAGGTGCTGCCAAAGCGGAACTTGAAGAACCGGCCCTCGGATGGGGTTGACGCGGAGGGGGGCGGGTGCGCGCCGGCAGTGTAGGGCGACGGCGGAATGGGCGAGGTGGCCTCGGCGGAGGTAATACTCTCCATGCTCTGGCGGCGTGAATCTGCGGCGAGCTCGCGTTCGCGTTGTTCCCGCGCGCTCATGCGTCGCCAGCCGACGTCTTTGGAGTGGCCCGCTCCGTCGCGTTTGAGGGCATCCTCGAGCATTTCGTTGTTCGCGAGCGCGAGCTGGAGGTTTGACTTGGCGAGGGTGAGCTCGGTCTGGAGGTCCGTTTGGACTTTGTACGCGTCTTTGAGCATCGCAGTCTAATTGGCCACACGAACGTTGAATGCTGGACACGGGCAAAGAACGATGAGGCTTACCAACTCTTCCACCCGGCTGATTGTGCGCGACAAAGCCATCCGTAGATCCTCCTCCTGCCCCTGCGAGTGAACACGTCGAACATCGCGCAGCTCGTCTTCAATCTGCGTGAACTGTGCAGTCTTGACAGCGCTAAGGCTGTCAGTACGGTGAGGAAGGCTCTGTCGATGGTGTGAGGGCGGTGGCGGCATAGCAAACATCATCTGGGCTTGTTAGGGATGGTCGTCTCTATTAGTGTACTGCGAATCGTATGATGATCCTGATGGGTTTTGAGCGATAATCTCGAGGCCCGGGAGCTTTTATGAGCGCACCAGAGTTGAAATGCCAAAACAAATAGCGAGACAGCAGTGCGACGGAGGAAGTGCGAGGTGGAAAGCCGGAAGCTGCGGGAAAGCAAGAATTGGATTGTCGTCGGCTAGATATATGCACTGAGAGTCATCCTTGCTCACTGCAATAGATTCAAACGTGAATGCTTCGTTGTCGTCGTGGGGGAAAGGAACAAAGCAAGGGCAAGTCGGCCAGGAGGCAGATGAGTGGGTGTGACAAATGTGACCCGTTTGTCACGGTGGGCCTTTGCTCGTAATTGTTTGTTGCCAACTGTCTTTCAGACCATCACCAGTCGTATTTCCGTCGCAAGTGTCCCTAGTTTTCGCTATATTTCCGGCGAATCAAGATGGGAAACAGGAACGCGAAAAATACCTCCAGTTCTTCCGCGAAGGCTCCTCGAGACGTCCACTAATGTCGGCCTCGAGGAAAGGCCACTCGACGGTCTTACTGACATTCGCGACTAAACACAGATCCTCGACACCAACCGGGAGGTCAAGCCTAAACTTGAAATTCTACCTTCTGTCGGCGCGTTGCAGTCGCTATAACCCGGCCTTCCTCTGTAATGCATTTCCCTCTGGTTGGAGGAGGCCTGGGCTCCGCTTTCCAGTGTATCCTCCTGACCGCATTTATGACCGTCCATGTCCTCAAATTGATTGATCCACAAGGACGATCCGGTATGAGCAGATCATGGCGGATCACGTCCTTCAATCGGCTTCAAGTGCGTTGTTTCATACCCGGCCGGCCTCAAGTGCTCACAGACTTTCTCCGTCAGTTCTACCGTGCTGATATCCCCGAGAGTCCCCTCTACGAAGATTCGTTCGCATCTCTTAGCGTTAGCAGAAGGCTGTACTGGCACCAGTAGCAAGTTGGGACGCCGTCGGTCTTTGCTCGATCCGTCCTCGTTTCCAACTTTCTCCTCCTGCTTAGCGCAATATCCCACACAGGTCATGTCAATGTGGGTCCTCCGTCGTTTATCGAACAGGACATGCATGTCTAATACCCATTGAAGTATGACATGATTGTTACACGTTCATGCTGCTGCGATCTCACGCTGCGTCCGCCGATGAGATACAGCGCGCAGGCATTGGCCTATCGCACGCTACGAACACCGGTTTGACCCAGCACGCCGGGATCCGATGCAACCCGCCCTGAACTCCCGCCATCCTTTTCCATTCCAATCAGATTCCTCACAGGACTGTGGGGCAAACCTTGCACGGACCGCGCCCCATCCTGGCATCTGGTCGCCGGATGGTCGGAAGACCGTCGGCGCACGCACGCCGCATACATAACGCGTTCTGGCGGGTGCGGAGCTCCCAGGACACTGGTTTTATACCTCCACCGCGCCACCTTAGCCCGCACAGACTCGTAGCACACACGCTCGTCGAGACACCATGCCGCCGCCGCCGAAGCCGAAGCCACCGCACAAGCTCGAGCTCACGACGAACAGCCTGCGCAACACCGCGTTCGCTGCGAACGATGACTCCATGCACTATGAAGTTGTTACCCGTTTCTGGCATCCGCACCTCACCAAGATCAACCGCGCCGATTTCGAGAACTTGAACGTGACTACTGTGGCGGAGATCGAGCGCATCCCGGGGAGGGAGGCCCGCGTTCGCTTTGGAGAGAAGGGAGAGTGGGTGCCCGCATCGCAGTTCCTTCAATTCGACGAGGATAGGGCGTACGTTTCTCGATTTGCGGATTACCGATGGTTCTCACTTCCTTTCAAAGCGGTGGTGTTTTTGTTGGTGGTGCGAACGTACGATATCGCTGGAAGACACACAACGGACGCCTGCAGGTTAGTTCAGACGAGGAACGCGTAGCTTCAAGCCACTGAAAACGTCTTAACGCAGCTCGTGAAGGCAGACGACGACCAGAAGACACCCATAGCCGATTTCCATCCCCATAAGCGGCACTTCCTCGTCTTCCGCATGTCACAGCACGCGTACATCGAGGTCAAACCCGTGCCAGAAGTCACAGATTCGCTAGAGAAATTGATCGGTAAGTCGCCGACATGTACTCTCTCTAACTCATACTGAATAATGGGCTCTGCAGTGAGCTACCTTCTCGTCGAGCGACGGAGAAGAGATTCGCGCATCAGAGTGAAGGTCGAGCGCTCATGACAATCTGGTCGTAGTCTTGTTTCTAGCCCAGTTTAATCCTTTTCGACTTGCACAAATGAACCGCGCTGTTTGTCACTGAAGAAACATGCCGATGAATTTATTCTCGTTTAATTTGCGTCTAATTCAATCACTTGCTCTCATCGAGGTATCAGCATTGCGGCACTTGGATCGAATCTCCGAAGACCAACCGCAAAGAATGCTGGCGACATGCATATGTTACCCATCCTGCAGTACGACTGGATATGATGCTTCTCACTGACTTCCTTCAGCTCCAGACCGGATATCTCCCACTAGAATGCCTAGACGATTTGGACCGTACTCCTACGGCATTGATGGCTTCGTGGGGCTTGCACGCAGCATTATTTCTAGGGCAATGCCTTCACGTCGTAAAGCCTCACGTCTCTTCAATCTCGCACTTCATTTACTAGCCTTCTACCCTGGCGTTTTGCAGGATCGACGAGGATGAACCCTAAATGATTCGAATTGCAAGAGGATGGCCACAATGGGCGCCTTTCCGTGGGTTTTTGGTAGATTCAAGAGTATGAAGCGGTCGTTGAGGTGAGCAGCGCCGGCGGTTTCTGAAGAACTACAAACCGTAGCATCCAATGCAAATATAATCGAATGAACCAGGTTTCGGATTATGAGGAGGTTATTGACGCGAGACTTGCGATTTCAAAGAAATATCACGGAAAGGCACTCCAGAGTGGACATTTGAATAGACATTAGCTGTTCTTACGCTCTGCACGTACCGGTCTTATAGACAACATTGACAAGTAAAAAAAAACATGCATGAAAGTCTAGGAAATATGGGAAGGACTGCGTAACTGTAATGATGAATGTGTGTTGCCGATTTGCCGGAGGCCGTCGCGCCCCTTGTCAATATTGGCGAGCGCCACACGGGATATGTTGTTAGATGCCCTATGCTCCAAGGACAAATACTGGCACGTTCTTCAGGGCAAAAGGCTGTATTCTTGGTGCTGTCCGAGCACAAGGAGGTATTATTGTCAGGCACAAATAATAAATGCTCTCGGCCGGGGATCTGGCCCTCGCGAGATCTGAGATGCCTCCGTTATTGCTTACATAAGCGCGCCTCACGTCCCCCACGCAGCGGCGTCCACCGCCAAACTCATCTTTTACCACGACACTCACGACACAGCCCACGACGACGACGACAAATGCCCCAGACATTCCGCAGACACTCAGAATACTCGACACCACGCCCGCTGCGCTCTCCACGCGGACAATCTCCCGACGCTCCCGCCTTCGCGTCCGACCTCGTCGACGTCGACGACTCGTTTGTCATTGGGGACCTCGTCCGTCAAGGCGAAGCCTCTCGCCTTCGCCGGCGCGGCGCGATGCGCCTCGAGCATGGCTATGCCGGCACACTTCGACCGACCGCCGCTCCGGCGATGACGCCCCTGCCCGCGAGGAGACCATCCATGTCGATACCGATCTCCCCGGACCGAGTCTCTACACCTCCGTGGGCAGCCGGGGACCCTTTGAGCGACGGTGAAGCATACCGCGCTGAATGGCAAGATTATACCTCGGACGAGTACCCTAGCGGCTCTGGTGCGGTCGCGACCGATGGACGGGGACGCGTTGAGGACTACGACGACCTCGAGGAGAGCTTCGTGCTGTATTGCGGGGGAGAAGACCCTCGTCCACCTCGCAAGGACTACTCGAAGCCATTCCGTCCCTCTGCACTACCAATACTTCCATCCGAAAGCTCCTCCAGGGGCATCGGTAGCGGCGCATCCGCCTCGCGGTCGACTGGTTGTGGCGCCGTGATCCACTTACGCGCCTACCCACAGAGACAAGGTGCCGTCTGGGTCGGCAAGGAAGAGGCCACCGACTCCGTCGTTGGGCTCGGCGAGTCATATTTCGAGCGGAACGTTGTTGCAAAGATGATGAAGAATGCGTGCGGGTGTGTGCGCGAAGGTGTCGGCTGTAGTGAGTGCGGAAACCCCCTCGGCACTCGCTACATGCCATGCCAGGCCGCCACCGACGGTATCTTTTCCAGCGGCAGCAGTAGTAGCCAGACCCGACCCGCGCACCCCCCACGCCCGTCGGGACCTGAATACTGGGCACCGTTCCGCTCACAGTCCTATCACCGCTCAAGCGATACCCCGCGCGGCGCGTTCTACGTCTACACATTCTTTGCGAGCCATGTGTCCTCGAAGCCACAGTGCTATTTTCCTCCGGCGGACAAAACTCAGCACCGTCGGAGCGAGGTCACGATCGCACCACCAACACCTACGCGCCCTGACAACGGGAACTGGTACGGATATACACAGTCGGCATCCCCACGGCCATACTCTCCCGCTTTCGCCCCGAATCCCACTGCCGTTCCCTCGCAGGCAGAGACTCCAGGAGGCTTTCTGTCCAGGCGTCCCTCGCGCCGCGGCAGAATAACCGACGACCCCGACGAGCAGGCAGCTCGGGGCATCGAACCCGCACTCACGAGATTGGAATTTGACGCTTCATCTCGCGGTCGGGAAGATGCCAACTTCGTTAGGGAAGGTGATGCAAGTGATGACATCGACGTCGAGCTTGACGCTGACGGAGTACTTGTCGAGCCGGATGTGTTCATGGACCCCAATTCACCCGACAAGAACGAGTTCATGGCGTGGCCCGGCCGTTGAACGTACAAGATGTCCACCCACCACCCATACCCGCATGTTTCCACCTCACCACTCCCATTCCCACTACCCCTCCGACACTATCCTACCCATACTTGACGTCCGCGCCCCCCTGTCTTCGCAATGCTTTCTTCGCACATCTGGATCTTCTGCTCATAGTGCACATAGACACGTTTACCCTTTTTATTCATGACTTCACGATGTACATGCTTGACGACTACGTGTATCTTTTGTATTATTTGCTGGACATAATTACTCACTACGTGATTGGGACCTCTATCTTGTGGCCTGCGTATCTGAGTGATAACACCTGTACACTAGTGTACGGAAAAATACCCTTTGTATTATGTGGCAATGAGATGACGTGTATGATACAATCCAGGACTGTGGGCTATCGATACAGTAAGGGACCCAGGGCTTTCATGAGACTCTACGAGACGGTGATCTTCTTCGGGGCCTGCTCAGGAGACGTCCTCGGGAAGGACACCGTCAGAACACCGTTCTCCATCGAAGCCTTGATCTCCTCGGGCTACAAAGCGATGGTCAGTATATTCAATGTACATCAAATGAAGACTCAACGCATACCTTTATACCCTGCGGCAACTGCAAAGACCGCGCGAACTTGCCGTACCGCCTCTCACGGACGACAAAACCGTTCTCATCCTTCTCGTTTGAGATCTTGGACTCCCCCGAGACGGTGAGAACGCCGTTCTGGACGTCGATGTTCACATCCTCCTTCTTGAGCCCTGGGAGCTCGAACGTCGCTGTGACTGCGTTGGACTTCTCGTCTTCATGGAGGTCGAGCCTGTGCAAGATAGTCAGTACCAGAATATTTGCGGAGGGGTATTTGGGGATGCGTACCTCGGTCTCGATATTCTAGAGACGTCGCCGCCGAAGCGTTGGAGTTGACCGCCCGTTCGAGACGTGAAGGCGTCGTCGAAGAGGGAGAAGAGGGTTTGGAAGGGGTCGTTGTACGACATAGTGAGCTGGACTTTTGTGGTGAGGGTCGGATGATACGTGCGATATATGTGGTGAGCGATTTCTGACTGAGCTGGCTCCTGCGTACCGCAGCTGGTATTTATACCTCGTTGCTGCTGCGGTCGACCTCGCTTGGAGGTTTCCAAGAGGTTTCTACAATATTCTGGACAGTATGACGTTCGCAGTATATTTCGCAGTCAGCGTTCCCTTGTCGCTAGAGATGAGGCGAGAAGAAGCTCACAAGGAACATGCGTTTCGTCGAGTTTCGGGAAGGCGCGCGAAGGCCGCGCGGAATATTGACATGTGTTTGGCATAACCTACACACGGCTAAGAATCACAACGAGATGGCGACCACTTGAATAACCCATTTCTCTATTTCTAAGACGCCAGACGACGAGTGGATAGAGATGGAATAAGTAGGAGAAAGAGGGGAAAACAGACTAGCCAACGTACCACGAGGTTGGGATAGACGCCTCTCGGATGTTGCCGACCAAAGGACCGCCCACGCTCTTGTCAAACCCATCTCTGCCCCTACCAGACTTGAGCAAACCGCACCGCTTGTCGTATGTGTTTATTGAAAGCGTACCGCAATCAACCCTAACTTTGGATTGTATGTGTTCCATAGGATACTCTTTCGGTCAAGCCATGTCGGCTTTGGTCCCACATTCTCCGATCCGACATGCGGAACTCGATGCAGCCATAGCTATCCACCTAGGCGAGAGGCGACATTTAGACGAGCTTATTTTGGATCTCCTGAGGCGGAGGAACGGGCTATTGGCGGTCTCTCGCCTTCCTGACGAACTTCTCGGCGAAATCTTCGATTACGTCGTGCAGAGTCCGTTTCATATCTCGGTCGATGACAATGCCCACCGGTGGCCGGAGCCATGGCTTCGAGTCACTCATGTTTGCTATCAATGGCGCAGAGCAGCTATTGACCATCGCCGACTATGGACCTACATTCGGTTTCGCGGCTCTCTCAATCTCGCGAGCATGTTCCTCGCAAGAGTGGAATACTGCCCTCTCAAAGTCGTCGGCCCACCCGATGATTCTGATCGAGCGACATGGGACTGTGTTATCCCAGCTTTTATGCTGTCCCACGCACACCATATCATTACGCTGGACGATATAACCATGTGGCCAGACGCATTTACGGCTGCAGACCTACGACTCGGCTTAGCTGAAGGGCTTCGCTTCACGTACTGGAATCGTTGGAAATCAAAGTTTCACCCGGGTTTTATGGTAGCCATTCTTTTCTCCCCAGTACACTCCCCCGTCTCAAAAACCTCAAGTGCTCCGACGCCCCAGAGTCCTTCGTCAAGTCATTCCCCGCCTCCGGAATGACGAGCCTCTGTGTCTCGACGCTAATTACTAGGCTCAGCGTCCGCGTCTGGATCAATATCCTGCAGAAGCTCCCAACCTTGGAAAGCCTTTCCCTCGCTGGCGTGTTCGAATTGGGTAGCCCGGCAGCTACGCCTCCACCCCTTGATACCCTGGCCGTGGTAGAACTGCCACATCTAAAGACCCTGACGTTCTTCGAAGATCGCATGAGCCTCTCACAAGGTCTCCTCAAGTTCTTCGAACACTGTCGCTTCCCTCCTTCCACGAAAGTCCTCATTAATCTCTTTAGTCATCCCTCGCGGGACTTTATGGATCTTTTGACCGAAACGCTCGCAACTCGTTACAGTGCTCCGAACAAGATCTCGATGCCGCCGTTCGTTTCTTGTAAACTCGTAAACTTTTGTTACGACTTTTGGACAACGGAGGTGCCCGTGTCGGCCCTGGTAGCAAATCAGGCGATCGAATCCAACTGGCATGTGGACTTCCCGTACGTAGCGGGAGAATATATCAAGTTCGTTCGTTACATCGATGAACCTCAACGGCTGGAATCCCCGCAGTCTCAAGGAGGAGGGGTTGGTCGAAGAACTTGAGGAAGATAATGGTTGGGAACCTGGATACATCTGCGAGTGTCGTGCTTGTCAGCCCTATACGGACGTGGAAGACACAGATGACACGGAGGAGTCAGATACAGAGTGATCGTGGGGCTGTGTACTTGTTCGAAGAGCCTCGCCATCGGCTTATAACATGTGACTATCGCCGTCGCATTGTGTCTCATTTTGGACCCTCTTTCCAGTGTTATTTTTTTTTACCTTGAACGTCTACAGCCTATCGAAACACCATCCCCTCACACCGTGCCTATCATAGTTTACTGGAAGCAGCCTGTGCTTTCTCCCGAAATCTATGTTGCCCTCAGTGAACAGCTAGCCACGAAACCAGACCTTGGTAATAATCCGACATATGGACGAAAATAGGAGTGACTCTCGACTGTTCCTCCCCCATGACTTTTAGCTGTATATAAGAAACGCCTTGCTTCCGTGAGACGGAAGCGCGGGAAGGGATTTCCGTTGCGTCTACGGTCGTCTACTTGTACCACAACATGGTGCACAATCACGCCATGCTATTACCGCAGCGTTCACGGGGCTGCAACGGGGCTCATATAAACCGTGCTTTCGTCTCCTATTGACCTTCAAGTCTTACCAGGATCTCCTTCGCCGCCAGCATGGCCACCAATTTCTCGGCCATCCCAATCCTCAACTATTCGCTCGTCTCCGACGCAGCGACGCGTCCGGAATTCGTCTCACAGCTGCAACACGCCCTCGTTAACGTCGGGTTCTTCTATCTCTCCAACACACCGGTCCCCAAGGAGGACATCGACGCCGTAATCGACTATGCGCCGCGCTTCTTCGACCTACCGACGGAGGAGAAAGAGCGTATCCGGATGGTGCATTCGCGGCATTTCTTTGGATATTCCCGCCTGGGAGCGGAGATAACGAAGGGGAAGGTGGACCAGAGGGAACAGTTTGACTTTGGGACGTCGGTCGCGGCGCGGTGGAAGCCAGGAGACCCGGATTACTTGAAGCTGTGGGGGCCGTCGCAGGTATGTCGTCGCTTTGCCTTTGGCGTACGCGTGGTGGTCGGGGGCGCATGCTAACATTGCTAGGAATCATATAGTGGCCGGAGGATAGGCTCCTTCCTGGGTTCAAGGACACCTTCCAGCGATATGTCGACCGAGTACAGAGGCTGAGCTACGAGGTCCTTGCTCTTATTACGGAGGCCTTGCATCTGCCGCCGGACGCGTTCACTCCGTTCATCGAATCGGGGGGTAACCAAGATCGTGCCAAAGTTGTGAAGTACCCTGTGCCCCAGGACGGCTCTGATCAGGGTGTGGGTCCGCACTACGATGGCGGGCTTTTGACTCTCGTGAGTACGCCGTCTTGCTACCCGAACGACTCTCACTCACTCGCTTTCAGCTTCTTCAAGCGTCCCCGCATCGCGGTCTTCAGGTCCAAAACGTGTCCGGCGAGTGGGTTGATGCCCCACCAGTTCCCGGGACGTTCGTCGTAAACATCGGAAAAGGTACATCCTATCGTCTCCCGCTGCCGTCATCTCCAACTTACCTTCCTAAAGCGCTGGAGACTGTGACCCAGGGTGTTGCAATTGCGACCTCGCACCGGGTCCTCTCGCCCACCAAAGGCTCTACGCCGCGCTACTCTATCCCATTCTTCCAAATGATCTCACAGAGGACTGTTATCGGTCAACATGTCATCAATGGTGCGCCTTCTGGGGCCAATCACCTAGACTTTTGCTCACCCGCTCGCAGTTCCACCGGAGATCCTGAAATTCAAAGAGGCCAGAGGCAAAGTCGGGTCCGATTGTACGTTACTTCCACTGCCAAAGTCGCTCTGAAGTGACTTGACTCTGTGCAGCTGTAAATTATGCGGAATACGACCGCCTTCCTGCTGGGAAGGTAGCTCTCATCGGGCGCGTCAAGTGCGTTCCCATCGCGAGCTGCTATTTATTCTACCACTGACCAGTCCGTACAGGAGTCACCCAGACGTAGCCGAACACCATTATCCTGAAGTCTTCAAGGAATATTTCCCCGACGGTCTTCCTGCGCATGGCTCTGCCTACTGAGACTCTACCTACCCAACGAAATCGAGACTCAATGTCACTGTACAAATTATCAAGTGTATCTTCGACTCCAGGAAGCGACGGACGAAGGAGGGGCACTCACCGCCCATTGTCTGTATTTCTATGATTTCATTGGGGTCTATGGATCACGCAATGCCGCCAGATGTGTCGCAATATTATTTTGGCTTTGATTTTGTTGACAGTATCCTAAATTTGGACAGGCTGCCTTTGTGGCGTCGGGCCGGTCGGTGCGACAGACAACTGTGGACCGTCAAGGGCTCATTCGCTTCGCAAAAAGGCAACTAGAAGTACATTTCAAGTAAACGAAACACCTTCAGAAATCAAAACAGAGGACGCGATAGGTCTTCGGCATCCACCCCCTCTTACGTCCGAAAAACATCGCTAAGCAGAATCAATCGATATTCCGAAAGCAAAGAGTTTAAAGTAGGCTTACGTGTCCCCCATTGCGACACTACGCCGCCGACATTCTCGTTGCCGTCGTTGGTCTGCACCGGGAACCAGTAGTAGTCGCCGATGGCTTTATTAGTACCGGAGCTGGACGTGATCAGTGTCAGAGGCGACGTAGGACCAACGGACAAGGGGCACGCACGCAAAAGCAACCTCTCCTGGAGCTAGACTTTTGGCCTCGTCGAACTTGTCATCGGTCAAAATCTCCTGTGACCACTTGAACGAAAGTGCTTCGGGTACCAGCACTTCGAATTTGACATGGGTATACACCTGTCAGTGAAGAGGGTGAGGGCAAGCTTCGAGGAGGAGTTAGGGGAATATGGACGTACGGGGGTTCCTTGCCGGCTGGAATACTCATAGTGCTGGTCATCGTTTTTTCGACAGCCACTTCCACTGGCTTCGGAAGCATAAGCGTGCCATGGTATTTTCTAGGCCGGGTGAGGGCTTACTCTCATCATTTCTGACCTGAAGGACAACGTAAGCAAGGAGATGTTTCAGGGAATATCAATCGAAAGCTCACCTTCGAGCGACCGACGTAGTACTGTGTTCCCTCTGTCTCGCCGAACTTCATAGCATTCCTCGGGAGGGGTGGCTGTTTATCGCCAGAGTTTTGGGACACCTGTCTCGAATCGGCGACACTGAGCAACTCTGACGGAAGATATTGGCTTACCCAGTCGTAGTACGGGCTAGAATACGCGACAAACGACTGGCGCGTTTGCCATAAGTGATGTCAAATTTGTGACAGGATGCGCCTGCGAAGGGGACGTACGCTGTTGGAGTCAGACTCATCCATAGTAGCGAACGTTCGAAAAAGGATCCGCTTTGCAGTTTCGTACTATGGGTGCAACGCTTTTGAGCCTGCTCCGCCTACTTGAGTTGTAGTTCCGGTACTCTGGAAGACCGGGATGCTGTGCTGAGCGGAAATTACCCAGAGACCGCCTGACATACCTAAGATGAAGCACGATGTGCCTCTCAAGGAAAGATGAAGGAATCTAATTAGCAGAATGACCTCAACATTGACAACTAGGAAAGAGCGTCAGGGGCAAATGATGGCGGGCGTGAGAGCCCCAATGATGATTAGCTTCGCGAAGAGATGTGTCACCTCAAGTCTCACTCGCTCGTTCATTTCGACCAATGCATGGAACGATCTGGAGGAGCAATACAGCTGCCAATGATATGACATTGCGCGCGTGATGCGGGGTTATGCATGTCTGCAGACCAGTGTGAAGAACGAGATCAGTGCCTTCCAAAATTGCAAGTGAGACAGGAACACCTGAGGAACGTCGTGTTCAGAGATTATGACCACGTTATGATACTACCCTGTCGCGGCAGTCGGCTAGTGTTGCCTGGAAAGAGATAACAAGATTCAAGATAATTGGACGAGAGCTTGAAAACTGAAGACACCTGGACAGGTCACGGTCCACCAACCGAGAGGCGAAGTGGTGGCGCACACGTGGCATCCCGGCAAAATCCGCCGACGCCCAAACGGGCAGCAGAGACGTTGGCGCTCCCAAACTCGTACCTTCACCACGGCCTCTTATCAAGCTCGAATAACACTCGCACAGATAAAAAGATCACAAGAGAAGTGTATGATCACGTGGTTGAATTTACTCGCGAGCAATGTCGGCTTTCCAGTGGTTGGTGGTAAACCCGGCACTGTAAACTCCAGCCAGCCCGACGCAAGCTGGGCGACACATCGCAGAGCCTAGACACTGTAATCAACACTTCATCACATGTACCGGACTTTGACTATCACCGTAAGCCTATGCCACCCCTCAGTTATGCGAGTAGACTCATGATCACGTTCCATTCCAGCGCTTTACTTAGGCTCATGCCGCATTACGGCTAGGAAGGTTCGTGGAATCAAGGCGCAAAACTAGGCACGGGAGCGGCGAGCTGGTCTGCTCTATGGCCATCAGCAATAGTGTGCCTTTACGGGCATTTAGCAATGTATAAAAGCCACTGCTCTGTTACAACGATAGGACACCTTGCTCTTCTACCTCGCTCCACGCACGCTCCCCATCATGGCTTCCAAACCGTACATCATCCACGGCGCCACTGAAGGTGAGGTTTATTCGTCTTGAGTGATATTTTTACACTAACGTCGTTTGCGCAGGCAAAAATCCTCACCGTCGTGAAATCCAAGAGCTTATGGCGGATGAATATCAGTTCTCGCTATTCATGCAGGCCCTGGAGAACTTAAAGAAGAAGGATTACAAACCCGACCCCGTCAGTTGGCAGCAGATGGGTGAGTTTTTCAGACGTCAACCTGCCTCTACTACATCGAGCTCCGATATTTGATCTAGCCGGCATCCACGGCCTCCCCTACGCGCGCTGGAGGTAGGACGTCACATTTATATTCATCATTCTCCTCCTGAAATCTTGTAGTGGTGACCCAGATGGCAGCCCTCAGCCCGACGACAAGATGATGAAGGACCCGTACACCGGAGAGATGGTGCTGCAATGGCAAGGCGCGTACCTTTTTGTTCTGATGTAGACCTATCAAATAATGTGAATTTACAGGATATTGTTACCACTCATGTACCTCGTTTTCCATCTCATTTTATCCCCATGAACTGATTGTTCCTCTAAGCGATGCTATTTCCTACTTGGCATCGAGCATTGCTCTTACTGCTTGAAGTACGTGAAATTCAGGATTCCCGTTACGATCGTATTGACTTTTGCGCAGCAAGCGATGACAGACGAGGCCAAAGTTATCGCAGAAAACATCATCAAGTCGAATGCGAAAATGAGCAGCGACGAGCGCAACCAGTGGCTCATTGCGTCCCGACTCCTTCGTTGGCCGTAAGTCCTCCGAAAATAATATTCACCATCGTTGCTCACTCCTTGCGCGTTTTCGCAGATTCTGGGATTGGTCGTCTCGCAACGCAGAGTTGTATGGGCTACCGCAGATCATATACCGACCCGAGGTCACTGTCAGGGGCCCAAACGACGGAAAGATCCTCCTATCCCCCAATCCTCTCGCGTTCTACGAATTTAGTGAGATCCCGGCCGGCGTAGACAAGCTACCGCCCGAGTACGAGACCGACTATGGGGCTTACTTCAAGGAGTGGAAGAGGACATACCGCTGGGCGTACAAAACGGAGGGTCTCGACGACCCGTGGGGTGAGGATTACGAGAAATTGAACAAGTACGTCTTTGCAGACATATATTTCCTTTCGTCGACTGACCTCGCTCTGCAGCGCCCTGAAGAATGGCCAAGACTCGTCTTTCGGCAAACTTCCTTCCATATCTATGATGTGTGACAAATTGAAGCGCATGTTCTCGTTCCCCGCGACGGATGACCCACACAAACATGCGACGTACTGGGACTATTTCGCCGACACGGCACCCCAGTCATGCCCGAAATCCGCGGACAAAAGCACACCAGGTACTACTTATCTCTTCCAAAGGCCTAGGAAAATACTGACTATTCCATCGCTTAGAACCTGTCTATCGATCGGCGTACAACTCCCTAGAAAGCCCTCACAATACCATGCATCTTGATATCGGTGGGAGTGGCGACATGGTGCGTTCATCCCGCGTTCCTTGTCCATGGTGCTAACAGGCTATGCGACTTTATAACAGGCGTTCAACGAGTTGGCTGGTGAGTCGACACGACTCTTTGTGTTAAGAACGTAGTATCAACTACTCCCCAGGTTTCGATCCTATTTTCTACCTCCATCACTGCAACGTCGATCGGCTCTACGCCCTGTGGGAGTATGTCTATCCGGACTACTGGATGGGTGACAAAGGCTACTACAAAGAGCCCCATCCAGGGCAATTTGATGGACCATACGACTTCAGTATGTCATGTTTCTCTTCAACTCATCGGAATATACTGAACTCTGTTCAGCGGACGTGTATGGCACCTATCAAGGAGATCCCGCCACAGTGATAAAGGCAGGTAGCGGCCTCGCACCCTTCCGCCGCACTCAGGCACAGTATTGGACTTCCGAAGAGCTTCGAAGCCTCATCCCTTCGAGCACTACGCCTCGGAGTGAGTTTCACAGCCTCTCCTGTAATATCTCACTCAATGCTGTTCCCAGCATACTCGTATCCTCCGGTCGTGTTGCCTAGTAAGAGCGGCCAGGTGAGGATCGACGTGACACAGCCTGTGGATCTCGAGACGCGGAAGCTCTACATCACCGCCCTTCAAGAGTATTATAAGGACCTCTCTCCGAAGAACGCTCCCAGCAAGGCCAAACCCGGCATGTTCTTCTCCTCCATCGACCGCAGCGACATCCCCAAGACGCACACGCCGGTAGACGGGTACCGTGACTTCGTCGTCGTCGGCTTCCTGCAGCAGTTTGCTTTCCGCGGGTCCCATCGTCTCCAACTGTACCTCGACGGTGTGTGGGTCAACGAAATCTCCGTGTTTAGCCGCATGCTCCCCGAGCGCTGCCAGAACTGTGCGGGGCGCATCGCGTCCGGGAACGCCTTTGTGCGCGGGGCGATGGGTCTCCCGTACGCTGTCGTCGTCCAGGCTCTGGAGAAGGAGGGGAAGAACGCGGAGGAGACGACGGACGAGGAGGTCATCGAGGTGCTGAAGAGGCGTCTCTCCGCAAAGATTGTTGCACCCAACGGGACGTTGCTTGCGGAGCACGCTGCATCTGCTCATGCTGATAGCGGCGAGGTGTCGGCGCAGGGTCTCATGGCTCGAAAGGATACCCCGGCGTTCTACCTGTCCTCCGCTCGCTTGCTCGAGTCTGATGACCGCAAGCTGCCGTCTGAGTTCTTCGACTGGCAGGACCACGGTTCTGTCTTGGATGTTTCGTGGCGTCTGGCTTGATTTTCAACGATTCAACAGTCTGATCCTTTCCATTGTTGTACTAATATCTGCAACCGCCACATGTAACATAGCAATGTATAACTTTGATCCGTCCCATCTGTGCCTATTCACTGGTGGCTGAAGCGTGCGCTTCGAGCGAAGAACTCACGATGTACCTACGGTCCAGGTGGATCAAAACAGGCTCCAGCGAACTAAACGGACGAAAGACCAAGTTGTGTATTATTTGAGAGGTATCACTCCGAGGCTATAGATACACTAGAACATTTGCGAGCGGTATCTAAATTGTAGACGTGTTCAAGCTAGTTGGTGGCGTCTTCGAGTATTACAAATTTTGGATGACTGTTGGCTGCTCCACGCCGGTGCTCGATTATTCCTGTTTTTTTGGATACAGTAGAATCTTCTCTGTGGGCTCGGTCCGTGATCTATTCAAGAGAACTGTTGGAGAAGACTTCGCAGGGCAGTTCTGTCGGCCCGAGCGGCGGAAGCGCAGCAACTCCCCCTAGCAAAAAACCTGAATCTCTGCCGTCTGAGAGGGTGCACCAAATATTCAGGATATGTTTGGGTAGTATATCCTGGTATTGTACTGTGCCTGAATCCCGGGTTGAAGGCGGTGGCGGACGGGGGAGGGGGACCGTGACATGCCGAGACTGGGCGTCTGAATTGAAACTCCGTCCTAAATAGGCACAAGGGCCTTGTCGTTCCAAATTCGAGCTGCTTCACCATCACGACCGCGCGCTCGCTGCCAGCGGCGACGCCCCCCTCTCCGCCGTCTTTGCCAACCCCGTCGCTCTTTTCTTCCACATAGGGCCGCCCCGCTCACTGCAGAGGGCGTACCCGCCATGCTACGGCTCACGTCCGACCACTTTCCGATCTGTACGTCCTCTCCAGCCTCTGTCGCCCTGTCGACCTGCTCACCGTCCGCCGCGCAGTCATACCTTTTGGGGTCATTGGGTACGTCGAGCTCGGCCTGCGTGGTCTCGCTGCTGACAGTGCCACAGATTCTACCGCTATCTCTGGTACATAATTCGAGTCGTCGCCTCATTCACCTACCGCCCCGTACCACTACCTGAAAACCCAACCTACATCGCCGAAGAAGATGTCACGATCGTCGTACCCACCATCGACGCTGGAGAGGAGTTCAAGGAGGCAGCGCACAGCTGGCTCGTTGGCAAGCCCAAGGAAATTCTCATCATCACCGAGGAGAAGATGCTTGGGCCTCTCCAAGACCTTGCCAATGCCGTCGACCCCGAGCGCATCCGCGTGCTGACCGTCCCCTTCGCCAACAAGCGTTTGCAAATGTCCCACGGTATCAAGAACACAACGACCGACATCATCGTCTTTGCCGACGATGACGCCATCTGGCCGCCTACACTACTCCCCTACACCCTCGCCTGCTTCGAGGACCAGAAGGTGGGCGGTGTTGGCACCGCTCAGCGCGTACAGCCTTGTGGTGACAAGATGACTGTGTGGGAAGTGCTAGCTGCCTTCCGTCTGTCAATTCGTAACATCGAAATCTCGGCGTCGACGCATATTGATGGTGGATTGCCGTGTCTGTCCGGGCGGACAGCCGCCTACCGGACGGTCATCTTGAAGGACCCAGAGTTCCTCCACGGATTCACTCACGACTACTGGCTCGGCAAATACCAACTCAACTCTGGCGACGACAAGTTCCTCACTCGTTGGATGGTCAGCCACGGATGGAGTACCTACGTTCAATGTTGCAAAGAGGCTGAACTTCTCAGTACGATGAAACCCAACTGGCGATTCTTGAAGCAGGTTCTGCGGTGGACCCGGAATACATGGCGTTCAGATTTGCGCTCGCTTTTCACAGAGCGCTATATTTGGACCTCGCACCCCTACGTTGCGTACACGATGGTCAGTACGGCCGAAGCGCTTTGAAACACCTGACTGACCATCTCGCAGGTGGACAAACTGATCAACCCGTTCACTCTCCTCGTCGGACCGGTCTTTGTCGCGTATGTTGTTTACAAGAGCACCATCCCCGTCGACCAGGGCGGCTATCATTTACCATGGTGGTATGTACCCTCAAACGGATAGTCTTGTTTTTTTTTTTGCTCACGTCACCCAGGAATGTTGTGATCAGTTACTTCGTCTGGCTGATGGCCACCCGTACCGCAAAGTTGCTGCCACATTTGTGGACTCGTCCACAAGACATCATCCACATCCCGGCGTTCATCCTATTTGGATACTACTTTGCGATCATGAAGGTTTACGCACTACTCACGCTTCATGAGGTATGTGCAACTACCGGGTTCTGGGTATCTCCGAAACTAACATAAATTGGATAGACTGGTTGGGGTACTCGTACAGGTATCGGCGACCCAACTGCCGCCACAGCGGCAGCGGACAAGAACAACAGCCCATCAAATGAGAAGCTGCAGGACGTCCACTCGGCTCCAGCGCCGCGATACCCCGAGCCACAACACTACCAACAACCTGCGGTGGAGATGCAGACAGGGTACGCACGATGATGATGATGGGAGAGGCCAGCGCGTTGGATTTTGTCGGATGTTCTGCGGTCTACGGACAGGTTCCTATACGGAGTTCATTCTAGTCCGCCACTATCCACGGCGCCCAGCTTGGTTCGTCCATCTATACTAGCATCGAATATACCCCCTGCATATCTACCATCACGACCCCTCTCATCCGCGCCCTCAACCCCGCATGTATCAATCATCCCGGACTCGCACTACCGTAGAAACCAACCTCGTCGCAGGACACGTAACCATCTTTCCTCTCCCCTGCCCACACCATTCACCCCTTCCCCCGTGGCTGGGTATTGTCTTTTTTGTTTCTCTTTCTTCCCATTGGCGTATTGATAGTTTACACAGTTTTGATTCTGGACACTTACGAGTGCGCATTGTAGCTGACTCCAATCACTAGCCAATTCTTGAAAATGTCTAATGCCTGCAGTTGTGTGTGCACGTCGCAGCAAGACTTGTACAGCAACCGGTGTCTTTGTAGGTGGCTGTGGTATTCTTGCTCGCTGCTTGTTATTGAACTTGAGCCCCTCCACTTCATTGGCATCTTTTTTTGACTAGGTACAACATCGCACGACGCTCGATTCATCTCTGTAGGGAGGATTACAAGGTCTGTTCGTTTAAGTTTTGGTACGATACAGTAAAACAACGCCTCTGTCTAGATGAGACTACTGATACAGCTCTTTTGGTTTCCTTCTATCTTCTACAACGTATCGTTTAAAACACACGAGTTCTTTCAACTACACCACAGACGCGCATTCTGGAACAACCTGAACCACGGTCCAACACCTCCCCACGCCTCCTTCATCTCCGCAGGGTACCAACTGTTGCTCTCGAGTGCGACGACGCGCTCGGGATGCGGCATCAAAGCCAGCACACGTCCGTCGGAAGTTTGTACGCCAGTGATGCCGCCGGGGCTACCGTTCGGGTTGAGGGGGTACACCTCCGTTGGCTGGCCCTCTGCATCGACGTAGCGCAGAGCAACGAGGCCGTCGGCCTGCAACGCAGCGTGCTGCTCGGCCCCACCAACGAACGATGCGCGGCCTTCTCCATGGGCGACGGCAACAGGAAGGCGCGAACCCGCCATGTCGTGCAGGAACACCGAGCGCGCCGTCGCGGGCCCGGGTACGATTTCGACGGTGCAGACGCGGCCCTCGAAGCGCTCGGACCTGTTCTGCTTGAACGCGGGCCAGTTCTGCGAGCCGGGGATCACGTCGCGCAGGGTGCTGAGCAGTTGGCATCCGTTGCACACGCCAAGCGCAAAGGTGTCGTCGCGCGCGAAGAACGTCGTGAACTGCGCACGTGCGGAGGCGTTGAGCAGGATGGAGTTCGCCCACCCTTTGCCCGCCCCGAGGACATCGCCGTACGAGAACCCGCCACAGGCGGCAAGCCCGCGGAACGCCGCTAGGTCGACGCGGCCGCCGAGGATGTCGGACATGTGCACGTCCACGGCGTCGAAACCGGCCGCGGTGAAGGACCATGCCATCTCGATTTGGCCGTTCACGCCCTGTTCGCGGAGGATGGCGACCTTGGGGCGCCGGAAGAGGCTGCGCGAGGGCTGGGGCGTGTACGTGAGGTTGTATTGCAGGCCCTTGTGAGCATCGTCCGAGATCAGAGAGAATTCCTCCTTGGCGCATTCGGGGTTGTCGCGGAGCAGCTGCATCTGGTATGACGTCTCCGCCCACGCTTTCTGCAGCGAGGCGCGAGTATCTGAGAAGATCGTTTCGGATCCGTGCACAATGACGACTGCTTGGTCAGCCCTTTCGCGCGCCACCACGCCGATTCGGTGAATGAAGGCCGCGTCGAACCCAGCTTGCACAAACACGTCAGAGAGCGCCTGCACATCCTGGTCCCGGACTTGCACCACAGCGCCGAGCTCTTCGTTGAAGAGAGCGGGTACGTAGTCCGAGCCAGATACGATCCCGTCGAGGGTAACTTTGACACCTGTGCGTCCTGCAAAGGCCATTTCCGCGATAGTAGTGAATAAGCCACCGTCGGACCGGTCGTGATAAGCGAGGACAAGACCAGGGTGTTCGACCTTCACAGCTTGACATCCGTTCAGGAACGCCTTAAGCAGGGTCGCGTCTTCGACGTCCGGAGTCTCCGAGCCGACCTCTTTGAATACCTGCGCGACAGCAGATCCACCGAGGCGCTGACGGCCTTCGGCGAGGTCGAAGAAAACGAGGGAGGTGGGTTCTGCAATGTCGGTTCTGAGCTGAGGAGTCCATGTGGCGGAGACGTCTTTGACTCCGGAGAAGGCGGTTACGATAAGCGACAACGGCGAGCTAACTTCGCGTTGCTCAGCGCCTTCTTTCCACTTCATGGACATGGACATCGAGTCTTTGCCGACAGGGATGCCGACGCCTAGCGCAGGACAGAGGTCCATACCCACGGCCTTGACAGCATCGTACAGCGCCGCACCTTCGCCGGCTTTGGACGCCGCGCACATCCAGTTAGCACTGAGCTTCACACGGCCGAGGTCGGTGATATGCGCCGCGGCGAGGTTCGTGAGGGACTCGGCGACGGCCATACGCGCGGATCCCGCAGGGTTGAGCAAAGCGACTGGGGTGCGCTCGCCCATGGCCATTGCTTCACCACAGAGGACATCGAACCCATATGAGCTGCGTGTCACCGCAACATCGGCGACAGGGACTTGCCAGGGCCCAACCATTTGGTCCCGCGTGACGAGACCTGTGATTGTGCGGTCGCCGATGGTGATGAGGAAGGATTTGGAACCGACAGACGGAAGGTGGAGGACGCGCTCGACGGCAGATGCCAGACGCTCTGCAGGCGATGGAACGGAGGGGAGGTACTTCGACAAGGTGACGTCAAATGGAACACCAGGCAGAGTCTTGGTGACGTCCTTGCGATGCATCCGCGGTGGCTTGCCGAAGAGGGTGGACATCTTGAGATGAATGACATCCTGCTTGAGGAGGCGGTCCGTGACGATGAGCTCCTCCTGAGCGGTAGCAACGCCGACGATAGAGAATGGGCAGCGCTCTCGGGTTGCTAACTCCTTGAACTCGGCCTCGTGTTCGGGAGAGATAGCCAGGACATAGCGCTCCTGACTCTCGTTGCACCAGATCTCCATAGGTGACATGCTGGAATCCGCGACGAGAACGTCACGAATTTCGAAGATGGCACCAAGGTCGGAGTCATGGACGAGTTCGGGGAGTGCGTTCGAAAGTCCTCCCGCACCGACATCGTGGATGGATTGGATCGGGTTGCCGTCGCCCAAGTTAACGCAGGCGTCGATAACCTGTTGGCATCTCCGTTCCATCTCGGCGTTGTCGCGCTGCACGCTGGCAAAATCAAGCTCGGCTGAGCTCGCACCTGAGACCTGACTGCTCGCAGCACCGCCCCCAAGTCCGATGAGCATGCCCGGTCCTCCAAGGACGACGATCTTCGCGCCAGCCGTGATCTTCGACTTTATCGCGAACGGCTTGCGGACGTTTCCAAGACCGCCTGCAATCATGATCGGTTTGTGGTACCCTCTAATCTCCTGCGCGCCGTTACCGACGGGGACACTCTCGGCGAAGGTACGGAAATACCCCGCGAGTGCAGGTCGTCCGAACTCGTTGTTGAACGCGCTTGCGCCAAGAGGGCCCTCGACCATGATATCGAGGGCGGAGGAGATGTGGGAGGGCCGGCCGAAGTCCGTTTCCCAAGGTTGCTCGAAGCCGGGGATGAGCAGGTTGGAAACGGTGAAACCAGCGAGGCCAGCCTTAGGCTTGGAACCGCGCCCAACGGCTCCCTCATCGCGGATTTCGCCTCCCGAACCTGTCGCCGCGCCTGGATAGGGTGACACAGCGGTGGGATGGTTGTGTGTCTCGACCTTGATGAGCACATGCATGTCCTCGACGTGGGTAGAGTATACGTTCGGGACGTTGGGGTTGGCAGCATCGGGGCCAGAGTTCGCAATCCCGAAACGCGGAGCAGAAGGCCCCTCGAAGACAGCAGCGTTGTCGGAATAGGCAGAGATGGTGCCCGTGCCGTTGAGCTGCTCAGTGTTCCTAATCATGCGGAAGAGCGATGTTTCTCGCGGAGTGCCGTCGAGTTCCCAAGACGCATTGAAGATCTTGTGACGACAGTGCTCGGAGTTGACCTGCGCGAACATGAAAAGCTCGGCGTCCGTCGGGTTGCGTCCAATTGGAGACGAGCCGGATACGAAAGCATCGATGAGGTAGTCGATCTCGTCCACCGAGAGGGCGAGCCCAAGCTCCTTGTTTGCAGCGACAAGACGATCGCGCGCGGTGCCACCAGAGGGATCCTGAGCGAGGAGATCGACGGTGCGGAGGGGACTGACGCTCTTGTGAGAGAAGATCGTGTCTGCCGGCGGAACGGTGAGATGGACCACCTGCGTCATCCGATCGTGGAGTAGATGGGCGAAGGACTGCAGATCATCTTGCGTCAGAGCGCGGCCTGAGGTCGTCTCGAACACGAAGACAAAGCCGCGCTCGAGACGCTCGATGTGGTCTCCGAGGTTGCAGATCCTAGAGATATCCGTGGCTTTGCTCGACCACGGCGAGATCGAGCCTGCTCGAGGGAGAACGAAAACGATGTTCTTGCCGCTCTGAAGAGCTTCGGTCGTCCCTGGCAGTCTGACATCGTCTCCGTAGGCTAGCAGCCTGTCGAGAATCGTACGAGGGAGCGATGAAGCATCCTCGAACTCCTTTTGCGCCGCTTCGGACGTGCAGGCGACGAGGTGGATGAAGTTTGAGTCTACAGAGGCAATCTCTGGACAGCGCTCGTTAATCTGGCGCAGGAGGGTATCCCTCTTCGTTTCTGAGAGGTGGGAGGATCCAAAAAGGAGAAACATCTCTAAATCCTTTGTTTAACACGTATCAATGTCGGATTTTGTAGCATGACATACTGGAATCAAGCCCTTCTGCTAACCACTAGGTTTGGTCCTATCGCAGACGTTATGGCCCTTATGGGTGCTGCTGAGCCTGTGTACGGTTCGTTCGCACGGATGAGGTGGATAATACGGGAGAGACATGCCTCCGTTGTCGCAGACAGCGAGGAGAGGGTTGTGGTCGTCGACGAAGCTGGAAAATACGTTGTCTGCAATTTGCCAGTCGATGACTCCCAGTTTGATCTAATCTAATCTAAAGCACAATTGATCGGATCTAATCTCCTCTTTCATACCAAGACAGTGTCATTCAAACACGGAAGGGCATGCAATGCCAGGTATAGCTTGTGATATAGTTCTTGAATTGTAAATCACATTTGTACACGGGGAACTACGTCTGCAGAGAGTTACCGTCGAAGACGAACCTTCTCCAGCCGCAGCGGCGAGTTCTGAACAAGTCTAGTTCCTGAACTCCTCTATCCAAGTGCCGCCTCCCCACAACTCGTCAGTCCATCACTGTTCTTGCAAAGAACCTTTGTTTTCCTCATTGATGCGGCAGATTCCGCCGGAGAGTTTAGGTGTTCCTGTGGACGGGCCAGAGACAGAGCGGACGCGCTGCCGTAAGTCTAGCACGTTCTTCAGGTTCCTCCCGCGAAGCCGCGCAAAGATTTCGCATTGAGCTGCAGGGTTCAGTAGCATCCCTGCGAGCCGTCGAAAGTTCTGCCTTTAGGAAAGTAGGGCGCGGATATTTTCAGCTGCGCCATACGCGTCGTTACCAAACCTGATAACGGCAGCTGCTCCGGCGCACCCACATGCAGCGAGATAACCACAGACGTGCCGTATCCAATAGTCGGTATCTGGGAGAAGCAGCGGAGGAGGGGATGGTAGTGCGGCCCAAGGGGCGCAGCGTCAATCATCCGCTCGCATTGACCAAAGCTAATCTGCAATAACAACCCCGGCCGTGAGCGCAACGTGCGAGATACAGTCGACTGACACTGGATCCGCACAAACTGCCCGAGACGTGCGATCTGCAATAGAAAAAGGTTGAAGGGATGTTAAAGGTGCCGTCGAACGCCTCGGAGGGTCGTCCCGAGCCGGTGAGAAGGCTAGAAAGCCTAAGTACTCTTGTCCGAGGCCAGGCGTGTTGTTGGAACGAACGAGCCGCGGGGTGTAGTGTTCTGCAGATATGGGAGTACGTAACGAATACGCTTCGGCGACCACAGTCGCGTTTCGACGTCCCGCAATGAAAAGACGTTAATGAACGAAGATGAGGGCGGAAGCAAGGCCTGGGATGGAAGGCGGTTGACACATGGGTCAGAGTTCGCGCACCAGAAGGTGCGCAGAAGGCCCTCGGGTGATCACGATCCGTGTTGCCCACGGCGGAGGTATCTGGTATAGCTGTATCACGGTGGAGTACGAGATTAGCTTTCTGCGCGAGGACGCGCACCAGGCACGCACCTGCTCTTTGGATACACGCTTAGCGTCGCGCAGTCCCCATTCGCGACCCTCATATCGCGCTTTAGTGTGCACGTCGTTGCAGGAAGGCGCGTCTCGTCCGAGCCCAGCGGGACGCAAGGCAATCCGTGCTGCACGAGGTGCACAGATGACCGCGCATGTGTGTCGCACGGCCGAGCGCGAGCGGACCAGCACGCTCTCGCACCTGCGCCCGCCGCGCTTGGTTGCCGGGCACCGCAAGGGCCCCCGCGTCCGGAAAGAGACGAGAAACAGTGAAACACTGCAAGTGAAATCGCGCACAATCAGGGGCGGCACGTGGCCGTAATGGGATACCGACGATCCCGTCTCTCGTCCCGGCTCCCGAGCTTCACCTCGCGAGGGAGTCTGCGCGCCACGCTCCACTTGAGAACGTAAGAACAGGCTGCGGCTCAAGATAGATGGTGTAACTTACGTCTTGGTGGCTCCCCAAAGGCTACGATATGCGAACTGGATCGAGAATGGTGAGAAACATCGTCGGCTGGCGGGGAGATGGGCTGCCTAGGGACGTCAAAGCGCGACACCTTTGGACGGCGCCGATTTGTAGTCGGCGGAGCGCCGTAGAAACACGCTGTGCTCCCTAATGCCGACGTCGTCGAACAAATCTCCACAGCAGGGCCATACCTGACATTCAAGGAGCAAATAAATCAGATCGTAGCCCGCGCCAAAGGATAACAACCGCGCACGTACTCGCCATCCCACACACGATTGACGATAATGTCCGGTTCCTTACATCTCTTCTTCGCACGTGTCGAACCGCCTCTGCATCTTGTAGATGTTTCCCGCAGACCACCGCCCCCCAGGTGCCCGAGGAGAGGGGCGTCTGTTCGCACGCAACTACCCGGGCGCGCGTACCGCCTTGTCCAATGTTTGCGACGATTTGTCTTGTTCCGTGCCCGAAGGATTCTGTTTGGTCCCTCCCGCCCGACGCCGTCCGCCTGTCCGCCCGCCCGCCGGCAAGTCCCACGAGGTCGCGTAATCCCGCAGGCGGCGATAGCCCTTCGGAGGAACAGACGCGATGTCTGTCAAATGATCCGAGCCAGTGCCGCCCGAGCACATACGCCCACGGGGCTGGGTCCTGCACGGAGCGGATATAAAAGCCCAGGAACACGTCATTCTGCATGTCATTCAGAGCAAAGGGTGTGCGGGAAAAGCTCTGGCGGGCTGGGCCCGACGATGGGCCGCGAGTACTTCGACGGGAGGATGGGTTGCAGTTGTCCGCGTCGGAGTGCGCTTGGCGGGTTCAACGATTCATGCATGAAACGGGGACGGTGTCGGCGAGATCCTCAGTTGGTCAAGCGACGCCGGGAGTTATATGGGAAGGGATTGTACGCGTCGGGCGGTGACTGTAGTGATGGGATGTCGCTATAAGCTTGGGGTGAAACGGCTAGACTGGATAGTAGGCGCAGCAGCTGCCCACGCGGGACACGGTACGCGCCTGCAAAGCACATCATCGCACATACAAACCGCACTCCACGTCGTCGTCAATATGAACCTGAACTGTATGAGCAGCGCGGATATCAGTGGGACCGCCATGCGTTGCCGTGCGTCTTGCGACTCGTTGACGTCCTATATGCTGCGCCGGAGGAGTACGTGGGAGTTCCTTTCTCGTGTATTGCCCGACGAGAGGATGTTAGGGTTAACACCGTCGGCACTATGAGCCTGTGCCTCGGCAGCCGTTCTATTCCTGCGAAGGCCATCAGCAGACCGTCATGTGCAGTAGCATATCGCGCACCTAGGCCATGACTATCTCTATAACCTGTCACCGGAGGGTGGTCTGGCGACGTGGTTCTGTAGAGTTACGAGCACCGATGACGCAGTGCCTGTCGCGCTTCTTTGCTTGTCTTGGGTTACCGGCGCCCGCTGGGATCATACGACCAGCAGTTGCCGTTCTAGACCAGGGCCCACGGGGGCTCGAGGATAGTCCGAAACATAGTCTGGGGAATATTTAGAATGAGATGCGCGCAAGGAAAGGGCGTTCGAATTCACAGGGTGCAGTGCGACATCAACAGGGTACTGTCAAGATTGAACAGAGAAGTCGAGGCCTTGCGGGGCCTGGCCTATAGGCAGAGTCGATAGCATGAGCGACGTAAGCGACGAGCCACCGCATGAACATCTCATGAGAGTGGAAGGTTCAGTCTGCTCACCGAAAGAGCACACTCGCGGGCGAAGCAGTGGTGAAAGGCGCGATCCCATTTGCTGCGACAGTATCGTCTTCGATCGATTCAGGGGATTAGACCCCACGACCTGACGTGTGCCTTGTTGACGCTTCGGACCCTGGGTGTATGACAGCTTGCCGGGCGGAGTGGCCTTCTCGACGCGTTCTCGACGCCAGTAATCGGTTGGGGAGGCGCACGGGGATGGTCTGACGACCGGTTCTAGCTCGTCCGCGAGCGGTTCGTGTGTCGCCGTCTTCTCATGCTCGACCATGCTTTGTATTGCACAATTTGCACGTCTGGGGCACCTTCTTCGCCAGATGGCAGAACGGGGTTCAAGCGAGCTCGTTGGGTACCTCGGAATGGTGGGGGACCAGCAAGCACCACCGGACACGTAGCTATCGCCGGTCCCGCGCAGTTGAGCAAAGTCGGAAATCCTAGCTACCAGGGTATCGAGCAAGGCGCGTTATGACCTCGTTAGCGGAGTGGCCCGCAGCGGAGCAATCGACGCTTCCGGCTCCGCGGGTGCACACGGGCTTCTGTACGTGATAGGGACTGGATTAGCATCGTTAGATGTCGAAGGGAACAACAACACCGCACCAAGCAACTCGGACCGCGGGCAGCACAATCCACGCAGAGCGCGTCCAATGGCGGAGAGCGCGCATTACGAGTGCTGCGACGATAAAGCGCCGGGAGTTCCACACTTAAATAGCTGGCGTGGAGAGGAATTCTGCCACCCAATGCAGCGAAAATATCGCTCTTCAGCTGACCGAGGGCGTGCGTTATGCTGAACGATGTGTAAGGCACCGTCCGTCGGGAACGTAGGACTTCCGGCTTACCCAGGGCTCCTGTATGCGCGCAAAGCGCGGTTCGCCTCCCTGCTAGCGTCGACAACGTGTATAGTCAGCAGATGCATGCTGTGTCGTATGTCGAGGCGTCATTCCCAGGTTTTCGGGCGGCGAGAAATCCTGTTGGACCGGTGGTTGTTCGAGGTGGAACTCGTGATTGGGTTGAGTCCGATCACTGGTCCGTCGTATGCATCACGACAAACCCAGTTTACATGCATCGGAGAGTACAGTGGGCTCCGGTCGAATACTGAGGAAACAGGTCAGTGCAAGAAGGTTAGGTCGGGCAAAGTCGCATTCAGAATTACCTCACGGGTCGTACGACAGATGGGGAAATGCCTGTGAGGCTTAGCCCGCCTCGAGGACTGTTAGGCTAGGATCCGGGCATGCGTGGGTGGAGACAGAGCCTACGACTGTGTTGCAGAAGGGAGACTGAGTCTCTCAGAGGGGAGCAACGCGTAATGATGACAGCAAATAGATGCCGCTGGGTCGCTTGCGCTCTGATGAAGTGGGGGCGACGCGGCGGAAGTTGCAGTTTAGCTCACTGGAGATGGGAACATGAACATGATCAAAACATATCACACCGGAGATGATATGTCGGAATAACACGACCTTCGTCAAGGACGAAACGAGGATGGTTGACAGCGCTGAACGTTACGCATAGGCGAACCGAAGCGCCGCGAGTTGCATGAAACGTCATGATGGACGCGAGTGGCCTTGCTATTGCCCAGCAACTTCGAACTCAACAACGCCGCCACGGAACCTGAGACCAGTGGTGCGTCATGAGGCCAGAGGTCCGTGGGAAATAGAGCGTAGGTCAACGAGCGTACCTTTTTACTTACGCCGACGTGTCGTAACATAACGACACGCGCGTGGACGACAAAGGTCAGCCAAAGTGTTTGTCCGCGGTGGACGAGGGACCTGGTAACGACACGCAAGCTCGTGGTTGCAGGGTTCGCAGCTTGTTCGCAACCGCCGGGAAGGAGAATTCCAGGGCAACAAGGTGATCCCTTGAAGAGAAAAAAAAGGCAGAATCCGCGTGGCGGTTGAGAGCAAGCAATGCGCAACATACGCACCCCGTTACGGCCTGAAGACAAAGCGATGAAAACAAACGACAAGCAAAAGGCCATTGTTGTCGGCAACCAGCGAGCGTCTCCGACCATTGCCCGATGATGGCCAAGTCCGGAGCTCAATTTAGAAAGTTGTTCCGCGCGTCCGATGAGAGTGATCGCTGCCTCGGTCTAGACTGCCCGCCGGCCTGGCTGGCGGTCTTTGTTCCGGTGGGGGTCTGGCGGAGGCTGTTAACACGCAGTCTTCCCCGGAAACGGGGTGCAAAACGTCCACAGGGGTCCGGAGGCCCACACAAAAGAATTCTGAACAAGAGAGCTCGCGTTGGACGAGGCGAATATTGCGCAGGCGACACTTGTGCGAGTGGTCCAGACCCTAGGCACAGGCGGCTGGATCGAATCCCGTAGTGCGACGTCAGAGTGGAGTGGGTGTAGTTGTGGTTTTGCCGTCACGCTGCGGTCACAGCGCCGGGCGTTGCTGCCATATGGGGGACAATACCGGGCGGTGATTGGCTGGGAATGGCCGGTGGCGTTGCCGACAATGCGCCCGGCGACGACGGAGGCCTAGAACGTTTTTCGTGAAACTGGGGTAACCGACCGCAATAGGCAGGCCGTCGACGCTTTGGGCGCCCGGGCATTACCAGTGGGAATTTGCTGAAATAGCGACGTGAAATTGCTCCCTCCGCCCGCCCCCTCTGCGACGCGCACGACGCACACGACACCCGCCACGACCCCGCACCCGCCGCCCGACGCCCCTGGGACAGCCTCCTCGCGCGCATCACCTCACGCGTCGCGCGTGCCCACGCCACGCCCTATTGCAACTCAGCGAATCACGCGAGCACGTTATCGCAGGGGAGATGAGCAGCTATTCCTCCTCCTCCTTTTCTGGGACATCGTCGCCGCTTTCCTCGAGTTTTGTCCCTCGGACCGAGCGCAGAGACCGTTCAGCCCCGCGCTCGCCCCGTGCAGGCTCTAGCAATCAGCATTCAAGCCGCGCCTTTGATTTGGGCGAAGACTCGCCTCGCAGGCATGGCGCTTCAAAGCCCGGCCTCACGCCTATCCTCACGGCCCGCACCAGCACCCAGCGGCCGTCCCCCAGGACACAGAGACCACCCAGTGACGCCTCGAGACTGAGTCCGCGTCCACGCGCCCAGAACTCCTCGCACGACAAATCTGCACGCCCCCCTCGGCGTTTCGCCCCTGGACAGCACATTCAAGTACCGCACGCCTCGCCTCTGCCGTCTGTTCTCCCTCTCCCGCTGCACTCGCTCCCTGCCCCGTGGACGCCTCCGCAGCGCCCCTGCGAGCCCGACGAGCTGTCCTCCCCGCGGTCGGTGCACTTCGCCCTCGACCACGCCCGTGTGCATTTCCCAGCCTCCGGTCTATCCACGCCATTGCCGTCCCCACGTTCGCAACGGCAGCCGCGCTCGACGAGGTATGTCGCATTGTCCCTGTGTGTATTTTGGCCCCATCACTTCGATCCTGCACAAACTCTATGTGCATCAGAGCCGGCGAGGCAGCGTTTGCTTCCCTCTGCTCCGAGACGCGTCCGGCGTCTAGCGCTGATCGAGCCGCGATTCGAGGCTTGTGCTTCGCATTCCCCCCGTGGCCATGCCCCCGTTATGCCCCCGTTTTCTCAATCGCCTTGTCCTGCCCATATATCTTGATCTAATCTCGCCCCCTTACTCACGTCCTCCTCCCCCTGCACAGCTCAACCCCATCACGCAAGCCGCCGGCGAGCTTCCCCATAAGACGGGCACTCGTTCCAGCCCCAACCCCACCCACCCTCGCCATGTCCATGACGATCCACGCACCCACACCGATCATCTCGTCACGACCCACCTCGCCGCCTACAAATAACCGCGTCCTCTCTGGCTCTCGCTCAAGACCAACATCCCCCATGAGCACCTCGACACAGATGCCTCACACTCGTCCACCCATGCCTCGTCCACCGTCACGTTCCGAGAAGCTCCTTCGCGATACTCTCCGCCGCGCCGACGAACACGAGAGGATGCTCGCTCTGAGTGCTCTACCGAGCCCCTCCCTCTTCGGTGCGACCCAGCCTGCTCATGGCTTCGTTGCATCATCACCAAGAGAAGGTCGTCGCGCCCGGACAAACACGTCCTCGTCGACTGGCACGGATGTGTCGCTCGACGCGTTCGCGTACTGCGACTCGGGTGTTTGCTACAGCGACGACGAAGACGACGAGGTAGAACTGTGGCGAAGTCCCTCGGGCTCGTCATCGTCTTCAAGCCAAGGCCACCAGGTGTACTTCCATCGACCCCAGCAGCCTTTGCCAAGACACCACAGCGACGTCCAGGACGTCCAAGGGCCGTGGCGGTCACCGCGTCCTAGCGACGCATTCCTCCCTGATCAGCAGGCGTACGACTCTCCGTCGTCGCCCTCGCCCACCCGTGCTCAACTTCGCCGGTCGGCACAGTCAGCACCCAGCGTGTCACGATCCTCAATGTCTCAACAACACGCGTCTCCCCATGCGTTCAACACGCACAACTCATCTCGATCCCCTGTTGATGCTGAGCGGTCGCCTCGAGGAGACCAACTTGCGGCTACGCCACATGATGCTGTGCTACGCAGTCGACTAGAGGGCGTTTTGCGGGGTGCAAAGCGGGAGCATGAGCGGACTCGGAGTCAGGAAAGAGATTACACCAGTGGGAGTAACTCCATGGCTAGCAGTCGTAATATGAGCGGAGAGGATTGGCTCTTCGGGAACGAATCGGTACGTTTATTCTATTTTCGTTGTGGTATGACCAACGGCGCTCACATCGACTCCTTCCAGATCATGAGCTCCCCCGAAGAGAGTGAGCCCGCATTTGCCTCGCGGCGCACGCGGGCGCATACTTCTGCGGCTTCCCCTAACGCCCGGAGCCACCGGTCTCCGTCCATGTCGACTAGGCCCTTACGCTCACCGGGATCAGCAGGCGTGCCCTTACCCCCTGTGTATGCCAGGTTGGCTACCCCTAATGGCATCGGTCCACTCACGCCGCCGCCAACGCCACCCTTCAACGCGCTCACTGCCGCCCAGCAGTGCAAGACCATGGATGGTTACGTCTCCTTCGCCGACATCGAGGGCCTCGGCCTGCCCCCTGGCGAAGGCGAGGACGAAGACGACGGCGATGACAGCAAGCGTGCACGCGCTGCGAGCTGGCTGAAGTGGTTCGGAGCCAAGGCTGGTCGAGACCGCAGCGACAGCGCATGCAGCGTTGCGTCAAGATAGTGGCGCCCGCTATTCATGCCGCACTTGCCAACCACTCCCAGCACTCTCCCATCTTAGACATGTTTTCATGCGACTCGTGTGTTTTTATGCTGTGCATCATCGCTGTTCTATATCCTCCTCGCATCACTATCCCGCATTCCTGCATCCATCTTGGCCCACCACACACTCCTATACAGTATAATCGTCTCACTCTCATCGACATTCTTCTCGCCTGGCGATTTATCGCCTTCGCCCACTCAAACGTCCTGGTTGCTGTAGAGATCCGAACACGTAGAGCTCCAGCTTTCCCGGACATCACCAGTCTCGCCGCCGCCAGCACAGCGCTTTGTGTCAATGCTCTCCGAAGCCGCCCTCCGATCCGCTTACGAACACGACTTCTGCATTTCGGTTACGACTCACGATCCAGACTTGCGACGATTCCACCAATTCGAAAAGACGGCAGTGGTCCGCGACCCTCCGCCCCCGGAACTTCTTTGCCACGACACTTGTTACTTATGCTCAGATGCAATGCACGACGGACGCCCACTCACCCTCGCACGCTCGCCAATACTTTATCGATCGCTGCGCGCGGGTTTCATGACACCCTTCTTACGCTTACTTACGACTCTGGAGTTCTTCTTGGCCCACTGACATTAATGTTCACGACTCGCACTTCGGCTGGACGGACGGAGCACTCTGTAGTTTACCATCGCGCTGCCTCGCTCGGCAACGGCTTGACCCATGTACGGTGCTAGTTGGTAGCATCTGCAATGCAGTTATACAAACAACTCGTGTGTGCTGTGTGAGACATGGATTCTGGATAGAACCACCGTGTGTGCTCCGAACGCTTCGCAATGAAAGAAGTCGTGCGAGCAGTGTGGGGTAGAAGCTCCCCAGTTTCCTATTGTCCGGCCGCGCATTCGATAGGGGCCCAAGCACTCGCGACGCGCTTCAGACCTTTAATACCCTTTGCCCTCTAGCGCGAGATGAGCTTAGCGTACGGGGTGCACGACCAAGTGACGCCGCCAGACAGGCCTCGACCTGCTTCGCCTGCGATCCAGCGCGGCTCTCTAGGCTCAGTGGCCGCACGCACGGCACGCGCGCACGCGAGGGGGGCGTTCGCAGCGAGATGGAGGGAGAAGATGCAAACGTTAACATGCACACGTTGCATGCGTGAATTGTCGTGTGCATGGGTGTGCGTCTGCGGGCTGAATGGAGGGGCGTGGGAGGGAGGGAATGGAGAGTGTCAGATGGACGCCGCGGCCAGGCACCCGCGGCGGACGCCTGAAGGTTGTGCATGTTGGGCTGACGCGGGAATTGGGGATGTTGGGATCCTTCGATGGAAAGGCCGGGGATGCGATAGAGGATGCGATGGAAAGATGGAGAGGAGAACAGGCGGAGACGTAGCGGTGTATGTCCGAGTGTCTGCGCCACCACCGTTTGGAGTTGTGGAGGAAACCTGTATCCTGCTGCGCCAGTGTCCGGGGCTGGTTTCTGTAGCTCCATACTTATTGGAAACGGTGGGGCAGGCGATCCCTTTGTCTGCCTTTGCTCGACATAAAGGGATTAACTTCGCTGTGGAGGCTTGAACAACGGAAGCTCTCCACTGTTCTGACATAGGCGGGTAGTCGGTCCGTCGCTCCCGGTCGCCTTTCAGGCCAGCGATGATCGATGGCACTTTGTCCTCCACCACAGCGACATTGCTCAGCAGAAGGTATTGTCAGCATGGATTCGTGGCTCAGCCGCACCATCAGTTTGGGTATTTTCCCGCAGATAATCATTCTGATACCGTACTTATGACTCGAAAATCCCTTTATCCTCTTACAATTGCAAGTAAGTCATCGATGAAGCATGCCAGGGAACTTCTCTGTAGGATATTCTTATTACCAGCATCAAGTATTGCGAGGATCGTGATTGCGTAGACGTTTCGGTCGGCGATTAGTAGTGGCATATCGTGGTAAATGATCTTCTATGTAGTGTGCTCTGGCACAAAGCACTGTACGTACGCTCCGGTTTGGTCTCTTTGAATGAATGCAGTTTGAGTATAGATTTATGAGTCGCTATGGCCAGCCCATGACTGCATGACCATTGACGACTCGATTCGTCGTGGCGCTGGTGGTATGAAGAGAGCGTAGGTGTAAGATCGTGTCACAACTCTCATATCACGCACTTAGGGACTGAATGAGGACTATCCGACTATCTGAACAATGTCCTCATAGGCTTACACGGTGACTGCAGCCAGGTACATAAGACGTCGGCTTCGGGGTCCAAGTCATGATGAGGGGTACCCGGGGTCCACTATACAGGTATGGGCGCTCATTTTCCGTCGCGTTCTTGAAGTCAAACGCAGCCCTTCGTGTCCGCCGAAACTTTCTTGCTCGCCGCAACCACAAGGGATAAAGATGCCTGATCAGGGTATGAGCAAGATGGAGGAATTGTTTCTTCCATAGAGACTAATAGATGTTTTTCCAGCTCTGTTCACGACGACACCCCTCATATCACGCATACCGAATGAGCTCCTTTGCGAGGTTTTCTTGTTCCTACGATCGTTGAACGAGCCCCGGAATATAGAGATGGGAGAAGCTATTACGAAAACTTGGCCTGGAAGGGACCCCAGAACCTTGTGGTGGCCTCACCGATGGATCACGGCTACCCACGTATGTCGGCATTGGCGTGAGGTCGCACTCTCTTGTCCTCGCCTGTGGAACCGTATCGCCCTCACCACCAACGCCGACCGCGTATCGGCATTTTTGTTGCGCTCCAAGCGTGCACCCCTCACATTTTATCATTCTCGCATTACCGCTTTACCCCACCGACAATACCTGGCTCTGGTGAGCCGTCATCTCGATCGTACCGTCTCCATATACAACATGGTAATTGGTACAGAAGAAGGCGATTGTTTGTCTTACGAAGACACCAGCGGGAATGGCGTCGAGCTCCCCCTACAAAACATTCGCATGGAGGCCGCGGCGGCGTTGGAGTCGATCCCCGTCCTGTCAGCCGCGTCCCTTCCCCGCCTCCATACGGCGAAAGTTCAGTCGGCATCCTTCTACGCGATACGGAACTTCCTTCGCCCAACCATGACATGCCTTCACTTACACAGCATCGCGACGCCTCCGCCCATCGCGACCTGGCTCAGTCTTCTCCGGGACATGCCCCTTCTAGAAGACCTCGACTTACACAAGGCTGCCATCCCGCCACTTGCGCTGAGTGCTACCCTCCCCCCCTCCGAGCGTGTGCGCCTAGATCGTATTCGGCGCATAGGTTTCGGGGAGACACCTGGAGGGCTCCTATGCACCGAGTTCATCAAGAACCTGATTCTCCCACCCAACATCCACGTATCCTTGGGACTGTACGACCCCTACGTATCCCGGGATTATATTCCAACCTTGCAAGACCTCATCCGCGGCCCTTGTCCAGACACGCTCTTGTGTCTAGGTTTCACGCCCCTAGCCGTCGTCTCGATCACGGACAAGGATGATCGCAGCAAAGGACTCATCGTAGCTGTACAGGATGAAGAATACGAGGCGGCCAGCTTCATTGTCGACATGTTCAGTGGTGTTTGCCTTCCTCACGTCAAGAGACTCTCATTCCGAAGCATTGCCCCGTCATTCTATATGTTCAGGGTTCTGCAGTTTTCTATACCCAACGTCGAAGATATCGGCCTGTCGGAGACAAACGTGGTGAAAGGGTTTATAAGGGATATGGAAGAGGCGGCGAGCGCAGAGGCCTCGCTCGCTCCAGACGACAGATTGGACTCCCTTCGCCTCTTCAGTAACTTGAAGACGCTATCCCTGTGCAAGACTTGGTGGGACATCGAGTACCATGGACACGAGAATCCGCAGAAGGGATGGTTATACGAGGATCTTGAAGCTGTGCTGCGCTTGAGGCTCACGTTGGGCTATAGTCGCCTCAAGTGTCTCAGGTTGGAGGGGGCGATCCATCTTCCGTCCTTGGTAGAAGATGATGCGTTCATGGATGTCGCTGAAAACTTCGAATTCAGCAGGGCTGTGTGTGCCGACGATAATTGCGGATGCTGGGATGAGATAGATTAATCGCAAGTTAGAGTTTTATTATAATCATCACCATTGTGCGCAATAGAATTCTTACCCTGCGTGCCTCGTTCGAACAGGGTGGACCCGCACGGTGGCGGTATCTGTCGAGCGATAAATTATGACCATGTTTTATACGTGCAAAGTCAGCCTGTATTGCTATGGCAGCAGGTTATCGAGCTCCCTTCGTTCAGGGTGGCCGCTTGAGCAAGGAAAGGAAGCTTCGCGGTCTTCTCAGTTCTAACTCATTATACCAAGTGTTCGGGTCCTCTGTCCTCGTTCGGCTGGAAGCGTTGAGCGCACGTTTTGTCTGCAACAAGAATTAGGTAGCTACGACCCGTGGTAGAGCCCTGTTACTGCACTGTAAATTGGGCGAGATTGAGCTGTAGACCGAGATGCCGAGAATGCAAGGTACATTTCCGTTGTGAGGAGGCACATGAAATACATTGGAACGCTTTGGATAACAGTCAGCTCTCAAAGTACCCCCGCACCTGTCCCGCGCTCGAAGAAGACACTGCCGGAGTCTGTCAAGCGGTACAGCAGCGCCTTGCTTCGAGGAATGGGCCGATACGTCGGATGTGCCTCTCCAGGGCCGGGATGCAGAGCAGCCTTCAGACAGAGTTCAGCATTTCCGACAAGGGTCCTTGGACGCTGTGTTGACTCACCTGTCCGCTCACGGACCCGCTTCGTCCGGAGGATAGAGGGAACACGTCGATGCGGTACGTGCATAGCTGCAGGAGTAACCGCGTGAGGTCGTCGAGCTCGCCCGGTTTCAGAATATGGTGCAGGACGACCAGTGATGCGTCGACCTGAGACACGTTCAGTCGTACCCGGACAATCGGAACAGACCAGAGCGGCGCACCTTTCTGCACAGCGCGCACAGCGCACGAGCAAAGTTGGCGATCTCGCTTGCCGGGACCCCTAACCATTCCAAAGACGACAGGTCGTCCACGAGCACAAGAGTTCCCTCGTTGACAACATCCCGTATCTCGTCGTACAAGAAACGAAGAGACTGAGGGGGCTGGGTGTCTTGGAGGGAGACTAGATTTCGCGCGAGGTCGATGAAGGTCAGCGAGCCTGACGCTCTGAGCTTTGTGAGATCGATATTCTACTAGTCCATACAAGTCAGCAAGTCGAGAGACGACCCAAATGTGTTGAAATACATACTGATTTCCCTGCAAGAGCTTTCCACTTGGCAAAATTCCCCGAGGCTGAAACGACGACACAGCGTGCGTCTTTTGAGGATTTTAAGTGCGACGAGAGATTGCGATGTAGGAGAAAATCGGCCGGAGATGCTAGTTCATCCGTGATGAGACAGACGTCACGTTGAGAGGGTAGATTGGGTATTGACATTTGAATACGGCGGCGGGGTCGGGTGAAGGAGAGATGAAGGGATGAATCTTTGATGGCTTGAGTAATCAGAGGCCATATACACTGGGACCCACAAACCTCACGCGCACGCCTCACGTCTTATTCACTCATTTACAAGTTATCTTTATCTGGAGCTCACAGACTAGAGAGTATATAGAGCCGGAAACACTGAGTAATACATGGTCATTGTGAGTCTACTGACGGCGTTGCGACACGAGGCTGCATCGTAGTGAGTAGATGTCGTAAACAAAGGTCCGTGGGAAGACTGTGATACCGGCAGCCGTAGAGAGGGAGATCATAGTACAACACAAAGGAAAGACTGAGGCAGGTGATGCCAGAAAGATGGAAAAAAAGAGGTACCGCTAGCCCACCCTCCGTGTCTTCTAGGTGTCCATCAAAGCATACGCAATTTAGGCCTTGGTGTCAGAGGTCTGCTGTTCGATGGCAGCGAGGGCAACCTTCTCGTCTGTGTATTCCGGAGGAGCGACGAAGATTTGCTCGGCGTCTGCTTCGAAGACGAGGACGTCGTGGATGTCGTCATCCTCACTGCGACGCCCGCCCTTGAAAGAACGGAGCATGAGGATCGTCATGACCCACATCATGCGCAGAAGGACGCCGATACCACACCCTGAGAGTCAAGTCAGTGCGAGAAAGCTCGACAGAGTTGCTCGACGCACCAAGAACGAAGGCGACGGCACGACCCTCCCACGGGCCGAGGATCATTAGGGCGCGATGAACACGATGGAGGAACGAGGGGTGGAAACGGTGTTGGCGGGGACCACCCATTCCGTGGAAATGTCCAGGACCTCCGATACGGACAACACCACCCTCCTTGTTGAAGGGGGAGTCCTCCGCGACGGGGCCCTTCCCGTTGTGACCCATCGGAACGAAAGGCATGATTCTAAAGTCTGCGTTGGGAGGAGGAAGTAGGAGTTCGGTGCGACCGGCGTCGGGGTCTATGGTAGGCAAGCCAAATGCCTCTCTGAACTTGTTCGAGATGGATAGAGCTTTGTCTTTGATTCCATGGCAAGGCCGACGGCGTCCGGCGCCTTCCTCCACAGTATTAGGAAGAGGGGGAGTAGGGAAGAGAAGTCCGGTGTTGTGAGCGGAGTCAATGTAGCGAACATTGGCAGTAACCTCGTGGTTCGCCACTACGACTACACGGACTGGGCTCGCCGTAACATACTGCGCTGCAGGACATGGTCAGATTGGAGCACTTTGTGGCTGTGTATACGACGCACCGACGAGTCCAGCGCTGGTTACGAGAAACGGAAGAGTGGTGAGACGCATCCGAGGGGGGACGGTGCAGATAGAAAAAGTAGGATACGAGTTGTTCGCTGTGTACGGTGATGAAGGTGGTGGTTTGAGGGTGAAGTAATTATAGCGCGGCAGGGCGGTCGTCTCCCAGAGTAGACGCCCATTATTTCGCACGAGTAGTCGCGGTCGCGCTCTGGCGTCTTGGTGGACTGCCTACTCCTCCTCCCACCGCCTCTGTCGCTGCTGACGCCGAGCTAGACGTTTGCCGACGTCTCTAGTATGACTACCTTCGAGGAGCTATTCAACAAGTCTGTGCTCGAAGTCATCGCACCCCAGGCAGGGCTCGGAGTGCCGAGTCAAAGTGACCAATCGACATGGGAGGCGTGGCTCAGTCGTCTGGATGAGGAGAGTACGGACAGAAAAATGGCATACTTCGGTAAGGTACACAGCTTATTTTCCCAATTGAAAGCTCCGTGACACTCTCCGAAGTCATTGTCTTGGGAGGAGGCCGTGTACTAACAGAAACGCCGTAGACGAGAATCTGGAATTCCTCTTGACCCTTCGCTTCGAGCATACCACCTTTGATGAGGAATTGAAAGCCGGAAACCCGCCTGCCCAACTGCTTTCATTTCTAGCACATCTGCAAGTGTCCTACGACGCGTCGTACATCACTTCGTTACCGCAAGCCCCCTCCCCCACGCCGGAACTCGCGCGCCCGCCAGTTCCCCCACGTTCTCATTCAATACCCAGCAAGGCAAAATCCAACACTCTAACACCGCCTTCGCTAGCTGCTCCTCATCCGTCTATATTTCCTCCGACTACTCCACACCCCATCCCGTCAGCTTCAGAGTCGGATCGTCGCTATGTACAGGCACAAGGGACGCCACTACGATCGGGAATATGGGGAGAGGTCGCGTCGACCACCGGCTCTGATCTGTCTGAGGCCTTCGTTTTAGTTTGGTCTCAGAGTAGTCGATGTTGGATCGCCGTCTTCAAGCTCGTGGTGCAAGTTGGTGAGCTTTTTCCTTCGAATGGCAGATGAGAGCTAATGCAATTGTACAAAGCGTTCATACCGACATCCGTGCCCGACCCGCTTCTCTGTCTTACGGTCTCGGTCACGTTACGTGAAAAGCCCGTTCCCGTGACTCTAGCTCGAGAGGCCTTAGCTGCTCTAATAGAGGCATGCGAGGACCTCTCGCTGGCGGATCCCTCTACACCGCTGCGATTGTCAGGAAACGAGGATGACGACGTATTAGCAGGCATGGAAGAGGTTAACCTTCTCGAAGGCCTGAGCGGTTCGTGTCATCTCACCGCATAACTGCTATCGAGCTTAGAACCGTTCAGGTCCGACGTTTTCTTCGGAAGGTGCATCTCTTATGTTGCCTTCGACACGACTGGGGGCGTCGACGCGCAAGCATTCATACGCTCTCCCTTCACAACGAAGCAGCACGAGCACCGGTGCCTCTTCCCCACTTATGCCCTCGCCATCACCTATGCGCACTGCTCATCCGACGCTTCGAAAATCCTATCGCAAGACTCTGCGTACCGTCTCCGGATTCCGTGTGCGTATGCGGACTGTCTTCGTGCCATACTTTATGCTACCCCAGCCAAGCTCCCGCAAGCGTAACAACAGGAAGAGCAAAGCCGTCTTCAACCCTACTGGCTCAACGACGGACGAAGAGGATTTCGACGGGATGGACCTTCACGAACGCGAGTTGCGGGAGGCTGGAAACGAGGAGCATACGGTCGTACTCTGCGTGGAAATCGAAAACGGTGGCGAATCGTCATCGGGCTTCGCAGTCGAAAGTGTGAAAGTCACAGTCGGTGGCGAGGGAGCGCAGACACGTTTGATAGGCTGGGGCGACAAGGGTCTTTTGGAGTCCGACCTGGTGTTCCCCTTGCTCCTCAGCCCATACGAGCAGTACAATCTTCTCTACGCCGTCGCCTTCATGCGGTCCCCGGATGTTGATGAGTTCTCCCTGGCAAGAGGGCGAGGGCTACCAGGAAAGCAAACAATTCAAGAAATGCAACGGGCGGTCGCTATCATCATTAACGGGCGACCTTTCGAGCTCTCAGATAGCGATAACTTGACTGTCGAAAGGCCGCTCAAGTCTACAGGGTATCTATATCCAACAAACACGTTTCCCTCCCGGTGGAACTGTGTGCTGGATCTGTCACCACAAGCACACCAAAGACTTAGCATCGGGCCCTTCCCAGCGCACAACGAAGCTCTTCCCACCCCCGCATCACCATTCCCCGCAGCTATTCCCCGCTCACGGCCTGTCTCAGCTGCCCTTCCACGTATCAACATACCGGGTTCTGGCTCGAAGACCCCCGAGACCGCCGTCGCCGGCAATAAACGATTCACACTGAGCGCGATCGAAGCCCAGATGTCGCACGTTACCGACTATTTCGACCAGAAGCCCCGGTCTGTCACGTCGCCCGTCAATTATCGCGCTGGCACCTCCATGCTCAACCCTGCTAATCAGTTGGACCCATACGCACAGTCTGGCTTCCATATACTCGACCCATCTACGCCAAACCCAGCACAATCGTTCCCGGCAGCCTCCAACCGTGCATCGTACCTACCGCCATCTGCGACGGTCAAGTCGTTCAACCGCGGACCCGCGACAACCTACGCCCCCTTGAGCCCTCCACTTCCTCCTGCACCACGACCGCCGCATCTCGGCCACGTCGCTGATGACAGCATTAGTTCGCAAATCCAAATCGAGCCTATCCCGCCGACGCCGGCGTATCCTGCCTTTCCCACATCGCCATTGCCATCGACACCCCATTGGCAAGGCCCGATTGCGAGCCTGCAGTCTGGAGCTGTGGGCCCCAGTGTGGAGATTCGCCGAGAGAAGGGTCCAAACGCGGCTGGCATCCCACCGACACCTGGCCCTCGGGTCAGCGCGGCCGGCGGATTCCTTCAAATGCAGACACAAAGCGAGACACTGCGTGGTGTCGTGGCGTCGGGCGGCGCAGGCGAGCCTGTCATCATCAGCATTGGACTGCTTGCGGGTACCGATGCAGAGGACGGCATTGGCAAGATCTACCCCCTCGACCAATTCACACTCGACATCTTCGTGTTCAATCGCTCGTCGTGGACCCGCCGATTTGAGGTCAGCTACCCTGACCGCAGGCGTCAGCGCAAGGACCAGATGTATATGGACAAGAGCGTGGGTGTCGGCAAGAAGGGTTCCACGGACTCACCTGGGATTATTCCGTTAGCGAACAGGGTCAGAGTTGGGTAAGTCGCCTAGCTGTTGGTTTGTAGCGTTCTGCTGATCGTGCGCCTTGTAGCCCTCTCCTACCTGCGACGTGTCAGTCTGTTAGGATGGACTTCCTGGCTTTGACTCCTGGGGTCCACTCCGTCGACGTACTAACGTTGACAGATATACAGAGTGGTTACTCAATGAATCTGAGGTATGTTATCTTGGCGTGGCCCTTGGATACTCCACTAATCGATATCTCAGATCTGTCATGGATATCGTTGTTCACGAACACGAACCATCTGTAGATGTCTCGTCTGAAATTGCTGTAGGTTAACCAGACCCTCGTGATAATTTGACGTTGTGGTCGCAATTTTCGGCTGTCTGTCTCTCCGTGAATTATGCGCTGTATAGGCTGGTCACGAGTCTATAAGATATTGTATTCCAAGAATAGAATCGATGTATACGATTCGCAGTACTAACACGGAATTATGGCTAGGTAGACAAGACACAAACAGAGAAGCAAGAGGTGGGGGCTGCGTGTACGATACGTCAAGACAGAATGCCCTGACACCGAACGACTACCGGTTACCGCCTCAACCTGGTCCTTGGTTCAATAGATGGATAGATATCCGTGCAGGGACAGCCGTAATCCCCGCAGTGCACCTGGTTGATTATGCACCGCCCCACGGTGTTTGATATCGGCCCGTCAGCGATGTTGCTCAAATGAACTGCGCGCTCCAGCAGGAGCAACGGGATGGTCAAGCCCACTTCATGTCTCCAGCCTGCTACAGACACCAAACGTCCCGCTAGCTCCGGTGGATCTGGCCCAACGTATTCTTCATCCCACACAACGTGACTCAGGACGAGTTCCGCGAGATTTGCGAAGAGGGGGGGCGACTCTGCCTTCGTTCCGGTCTCCGTGTCCTGCGACGTCTCGGAACGCGTGTCCTCGTCCATCAACAACTCCGTCTCCTCGATGAACATCGTGGCCGTCTCTGTGCCCGTTAACTGAAGACGAGTGACATTTGGTAGCGAAGCGTTCATCGCTGCGAGTGCCCCTTGGGGCCACTGTCCGGAAGGCAGACCGCTCCCCAGTATGAATGAAACCGCGCTAGGGAGGTGCAGACCGCTGAAGAGGTTGGAGATGAAGCCGAGGGCGTAGTCCCGATAATCCAATATTATGATGAATCCTGTTTCTCGGAGATTCTTCACTCCGGTTGCATATATGTGTATGTCCGTGCCGCTGAAGCATTGGAAGATGATCTTCGTGGGAGCGAAACGTTGGAAAACGGTCTGGAGTACTGGAATATGTGGATTGGTGGGGAGAGGGTCGTACGTCCCCAGGACCATATTAGTGGTGCATGGGAAGACCAGGTTGTTGGCGAAGTTTCCGCATGCGAAGGCGCCTCCGTCATCGTCCATGAGCTTGATGGAATGAAGGTTGTCTAGTCGGACTCGTTTGGAGGGAGGCAGGGTAACAATTGAGCTGTCCTGCGGAAGAATAGCTCCTACGAGGTAGAGTTCTTCGAGGGCAGGCATGCCACGAAGGAGACTGAACCAATCTTCCGTAGACGGGGGCGCCGAGAGACCTGTCAAGGTCAAGCTGGTCAAGCTGGGGCGCAGAAGGTTTCGGACGGCGGAGTAGGACGCGGTCGCCACGTATACCCTTCGCAAGCGAGGGAATTTCGCAGAAGATATTACGGGGATGAAGTCGGCGCCCGCGGTTGCGGACATATTGATTGATTCCAAGGGGAGCTCGACGTCATCCGCAGCTGTACCCAAGACTTCAGAATCCCCCGTTCCTATCTTCAGGCTCTCGATGAAAATAGTGCGATCAAGATGGGCATTCAAGATGCCCACGTATTGCGATATAGGTTGCTCGGCCACGGGAGATTTGAAGAAGGCCAGCGGGAAACGTTGAGAACGCTGCAAGAAGGCGGCAATGCGATCGTCGTTGGCGGTGACAATAATTTGACTCCAAAGACGCGGACAGGATATCGCGACGTTCCTCCAAAGCCGACAGACATGGCTGAGTGTGATCCAGCGGTGAGGCCCCCATAGCGCCAAAAGGTCATCGGTGATACGACCCTCCTTTGCATAGAATGCTTCAACTAGGACCCTCACGTGAAGTCCACACGCAGACCGCGCATATAGAAATACTTCACAGAGGAGTTCGTTTGGAATTCGTGAGACGGGCTGCGACTTGAAAAGCGGATTTGCTAGAATCTTGTTGAATTTTGAGACCCTGGGATCAATTTTGGTGCAAGACTTACCTGAAACCATCATTGGCTTCAATGGCTGCTCCATACGCGTTGGCACAAAAGTGCAAGCGAAATACGATATACCCGGTGCTTGCTCGAGAGAGCACTGGGGTCGGAGTTGAACTTTGTTTGCAGGAGTTGAAGCAGCTGTTAGATTTGACAGAGTTTGCTAGGTCGTCCTGAGATGCGTTAGCGGAAGTTATCATGCGCAGTAGAAGGGGCTCACAGATCTAGCAGAATGTGCTGGACAACGACGGCTCGAGGTGGTGGTCGAGGGCAACGTCGACGACAGGTCAATTGGTGGCGTTTGGGTCCCGAGCGGGCCAGAAAGCGCCATGTGACGGGATATTCCCACGCTTAGCAGGGCTTACCGAATCGGCGGTGCTGCGACCTGGCTTGACTCTAACCATCATCTCCTCGTCGCCGCCCCCGCCCGACGCCCGACAATCGACGCCGCCCCTGCTATGGCCACCGTTTCACCTTTCGCGCGTAGCAGCGCCTTTGACGGCCCGCTCCTGGGCGGCCGCGAGCAGACCGTAGGCACCTTCTATACCGATCGCACAAATGACAAACCATAAACGCACACAGGTCCTAGATTGAAGAAATGTATAGTGTACCCGAGAGTTTCCTCGAGATTGAGGTGCGCAACCCGCAGACACACGGTGTGTATCGTATTCCTCAAGTTCTCGTGCCAACGTCGCTCATGGCGTCGCAGGCTTTGGCCGCAAGATGTATACCGATTACGAGATAGTGTGCAAGGTCCGTAAGAGCATCTGTTGATAACTGCGGGCAGGATTTACGTTCCGTTCATTTCTGCAGACCAACATCCCCGCTTTCAAACTTCGCCACTCGGTCGTGCGCCGTCGCTACTCCGACTTCGAAGCCTTCCGCGATATCCTCGAGCGCGAGTCCACTCGCGTGAACATCCCGCCTCTTCCCGGCAAGGTCTTTACCAACCGCTTCTCAGACGAGGTCATCGAGGCTCGGCGTGAGGGTCTGGAACGCTTCTTGACGATTGTGGCAGGACATCCCTTGTTGCAGGTGTGTACCCCGGGTTGAGCACACGGCGACAGGTTCTGACTGCGATCAACAGACGGGGAGCAAGGTCCTGTGCGCTTTCCTACAGGACCCCGCTTGGGATAAGGCGCAGTGGGCGTAAGTACTGTCTGTCTAGCAAACCCTGTCTTTCCTATTCTGCCAGCGTTGGATCACTTCACGATACTACTGTATGTTCATTGTTTTTGTCCCTGCTATCTCCACGTTCCTCTCTTCCTTTGAATTATTATTCTGTTCCTTGATACACAGCCAGCGCAGTGCCGAATTCTGATAGCTCTGCCGTTGCATCTGTGCCTTAGTTGGTCCTTGACCGGGGCCCGACCGAGCGTCTGGTACGTAAGGTCATGCACTTGCTCGAGTCTCTTTACTTGAAAACCCGAGAATCTCCTCGTACTGGTAGGCAATCTTGACATTCTTCGCTCGACGGAAACCGTGTGCCTCATCCTCGAAAATAATGAGGTCAGCTCGTCCACCAGCCTTACGTACGGCCTCAGCGATGATCTCCGTCTGCTCCACAGGTACCTGGGGGTCAAGTCTGCCATGGACCAGCTGCGCCTGGCGTCAGCTGTGGTTCCGACAGTGTAAATGGTTACCGACCAGAAGGGGTTTTTTGATCTTCTCAGCGTGGAAGAGAGGCGAGCGCGCCTTGTAGACCTCAGGGATTTCGGCCGGCGTGCCACCTACAAGACGGTCGATGTAATGCAGTTGGAACTGAGTATACGCGATGAGGACCGCGTGTCATGATTTCATTGCCTGTGGAAGCGTACCTTCAGAACCGTCTTCTGCAACCTTTCGAGGTCCGCCAGGCCGCAAAACGACACTCCTGCGCAATACAGGTCTGGATACTTGATGCAGGTTTGTAGGACACCATACCCTCCTGCGACGTTCGAGAAGATCAGCCAAATAACACGAACAAGACATGCAGACTGGCGTACCAGATGTTCCACCTCGGAGAACGACTCGCTTGATGTCGACGAGACCCAACTGCGCGATTTGTTGAGTTCCTAGACCCGTATCATCAACGTCAAGTACACCCCAATGGCCGTCGAGCCGTTCTCTACTCTTGTCGTCAGTAGCTTTACGATGATCACCACCGGGAAAGACCCACTGATATTCTTTCCCGAACCCGGTAGTGCCTGCGAACATAATATCAATCCTGTGTTGATATCGGCCATGAGTTTTACCAAGCAGAGTTCTAGAGAACGCACCAAGCCCAACCGCGGGAGGTGAACACCAAACGATTCCACATGAACCCCGGCGGCGGTCGTAGGTTAGGCCCGTTGTGGTAACTGATGACCGCAGGGGGCAGTTCGCCTGGAAGACCTTCGTAGTTGGGAGATGCGGGCGGGTAGTAGTGGGCATGGAGGACGCGCCCACTACCATCGGACAGGAGCAGGTCTCGTGGCCGAGAGACAAACCCGTGGTCGAAATCAATTTCGTTGGAGAAAGCCAGTGTCTCGAAAGAAAACGGTGTCACCCAAGACGCTGTGGAGGACGGACTGACCGATCATTCGACAACGAATTCGCCTTCGTCCGCAGTAGAGCCTATAAAGAAGATGGAAGTAGCGCTGCTGCATCTGACTTGCCGGACGACCATGTAGGGACTGGGAACCTCAGAGAGTTTCCCAGATGGGATGTCCAGGAGGTAAATCTGGGCGAAGCCGTTGCGAAGAGCGCTGTAAACGGCTGTCGTGGAGTTGAGGACGGCGTAACTGGATGCTCCGTGAAACCACTGAGGTTCGGCAAAGTCCTCTCCTATCGGCTTAGGGAGCAGTGGTCGTAGGGAGCAGTGGCCGGCTTTCCTTGCCAACAGCGGAGAGCCAAGGCTGGCCCAAGCCTGATACGTCCAATGGGAAAATGAGCCACCCATCAGACAGCCATTGGGGTGGTTGAGCGACAGTAACTCCGGATTTCCCTGCGACGACTACTTCGTTGGAAAGAGACATGTTGCCGTCGCTTTCGATGACATCTGCAACGACAATTTGAAGGGAGCGAAACGCGGATTCGGGGTGGTTTCTTCGGGCGTGGGCAATTCTCTTGCCGTTGGGGCTGAACGCGGGGCTGGAATAGAAGTCCCAGCCTTGCGCGATGATCTGCACCTCAGACTCCAACGGTCATTAGAGTTGTTTGCACAGCAGCGGGCGACGGACCCGTGTAGTTCTCGCGAACGTACACGAGGAAGTCGAGCGATGGGTGGATGATTAAGTCGCCATAACGTCACTGCGGCTGACTGGACTGATATCAATGTGAGGTAGAGGGAAGACGATTCGAGTGTACGTGCCTGGAGACACCAGCGTGCATCCTCCGCTGGTCGTACGATAGATTCTCATGTCAGGAATGTTTGCGAAGTACGCAGTTCCGCCCCTGATGGCTACGGGTCCGCCTCCGTACCCGTCAATCAAGACTCTGCCATTGGCATGATTCAAAGCACAAGACAGTGGTTTGGATTTGAACTTACTGTGCATTATTGGTTTTATCCGTGATCTCTGCGTTGAGTTTGGTGTCGTTGATTACTAGCCTTGCGTCTGTAGGTTGTCGCTTGGCGTTGTAAACTCGTCCAGAGATGATGTCGACCGCGAGTTCCTCGAAAGCAAGGAACTTGATATGGATGGGATTCCGTCAAAATCAAAGCGCCGATAAAATAACAACACACCTTGGCAATAGCGTCCACCACGATGGGACTCTTCCAGCAAACGTAAGGTGCTTGCGCTCTGGGCATGATAACTCGTACAGCTCATGAAACGAAAGACGGATGGGGTTCTTGTAGAGATTCTGGGCGAGCACAGCCATGACGGAAATGATTTTGCTGGTAGACAGCTGAACTGATTTCTCGGTATTTACACCGTGCCAATGGAGAAGCTTTCAGGGCCGCTGAGGACAACGTGGATTGTTTATTGCCGGTGTAAGCGGGGTATTGCCATAAAAGGCAAGTAGGCCGCCCATCTGACAGTTGTCATGTCTTTCGTGCTCTGCCTCCTCCTCGCAACCTCCGTGGGCGCAGCCGCCACTCAACAGTCATGAGATGCGACTGTGCCTTCGTGAAATTCTACGGAAAACGAACACTGACGCCCCCCAATCCTTCTGCGCAGTCTCTCTACTCCAGCGTTCATCTCGTTTCTTTCGCGTCCACAAGTACCAACGGGGTGTCGGAAATGTTCCTTCATCTAATCTAGAAGCATGCCAGCTTCCAACATCCCCGATATCCGTGTACTGTCAGGCATACTTCACTCGATCGCGTTTGGGGCACCTCCTATTGCGCTCTGGTTAAATGGTAAGCATGCCGTCGCATTCGTACTAGCTATATTCTCACTCCAGCTTTCGACGTATGACAGGAATATTCGCTTGCCTCGTCGCATGCACAATTTGGATTACGGGTATTTGAACTACTGTCATTTGCATCTACGCCCACTGATACCGTTTGCAGCCAACAAAGAAGAGTCGAAGGTCCGGAAGATTGCCTGGATCTCTATCTTGTTCGCTCTATACATCGCGGCTGCGCTTCATGCCACGCTCCCCCTAGCGTGGGAGCTGAGTGTCATTGTCAACCATGCGACCTCATTCGCAGACGAGGTTGGTGCTCTCGGGCACCCTCCTCACTGGTATCTTGCCCTTACATCTCCTATGGAACTGTTCACCGTTTTCGTAGGAGATTGCATCTCAGTGCGTAAACGCTACGTAACTCACGTCATGGAGTTTTCGTTGACGCCCTTCAGATATGGCGCTGCTGGGTCGTCTGGGGAAGGCGTTGGGTATTCATCGTGACCCCGTGTCTTTGCCTCATCGCTAGTAACAGTACAGTCTGTTCCTCGAAATTGCCTCGAGAATCAACTAACGTATGCCTAGTTCTTGGTGTTCTGACTATCGTTGGCGAATTTAACAAGACAGTTGGTCCTGGACTCATTGCGAGGCTCGCCCGATCGTCGTCGGTTCCCTACTGTGCACTGGTACTTGCTACCACAGTTTACTGCACCATCCTCATCATCATCCGGATACTCTTGGTCCAATTCGCGTTTGATGAAGGCCCCAACCGAAGGCGGTTTTCAGCCTATTATTCTAGGGCAACAGAAATCATAGTCGAATCCTGCATAATCTACTCTTCAGTGCTCGTCGCTACGGTCGTTCTTTCCGACTTGAAATCACCTGGTATTGCGTGGCCAATCGCTCTGCTACCGCAGATTGCGGTGAGCTATTGTACTCTTGTTGGTCGAGTTATTGTGCTGACCATCTACAGGGAATCTTCCCCACCCTGATGCTATTGCGAGTCATGGCTGGGTCGGCTCGTCCCGACCCGCAGTGGATCTCGACTATAAATATTCGGGTATCAGATGTAGCTGGGTCGACCATGATGGACAGTGTACCCATGAGCTTTGCACCTTCCGCTGGAAGCACCACCAATTCTCGGCTGGCACAACATGCGATTAAAACCTCCTCGGCCGAACCTCCTACTTTCGACCCGGTCACTACGACGCACAGAGGAGGCTCGGATGTAGAGTCTCTACCGTGGGTCTAATCCGTTCCACACAATGTCACAGAAGCCCGCGTACATATCTAGCCCTACGTTCAAATGTTCTATGATCAAACAAACCCCTTCATTTCCCAACATCTTCGATTTGCGTAATGACGCGCGAAATGGGCCGTATCAGGAATTCAGGTGTACAAAACACATCTGAGGCCATTCGCTACGCCACAACGCGCATGTTGTCAGTAATGATGTGGATGTACCCCGGCGTCCTAGAGACGCCAAACTCTACCGACATAGTCTTCCAAGTCTCGAAATTTGCCCACGTCTCAACACCATGCCCTACTTGACTTTCCGCCAAGTTCGGAGAAATATTACAGGAAGAATCACAACTCACTCGTGTCCGCCGGTCACTTTCCAAAGATCACAGTCTCTCCAAATACCTTCTTCATCAATGCTTCGATGTACCATGTCGTCGTCCGCTGCGACCGATGCGTCAAGCATGATCGACGGATTCCAGACATCTTCACAAGACCGCTCATGCCTCTAACACACATCCAGTCCGACAGTTTTCCGATATACCTGGACAACGTCACTCATTCTTCCGTCTTGCCTCTTGACGGAAAGAATGAGCGCACGGACTTTGTGTTCGACGGAAGAAAGGCACGCTTCTCGAATTATACGGAAATGCTCAAGGTCGCGCGGCTTATATAGGCGTTGTTATGTGAAACCATTACGACCACAAATATACTATAGCCGACACGGCACTGTTCTTGTAGGAGTTCACATTTTATTCCGCAATGCGTACTGTGCGGGGAGAAACACTGCCAGTGCGCGCGGGTCTTCCTCGAATGTTTCAAACGTATGGGCTATCGTATACACCAGTACTTGTTGAATTTTTGCTTTCCAGTCGGAAATTGGCGCTCTTCTAATCAGTTATGGTGTCGGTCCTCGGAGTGAAAACAACCATGGACTTCAAACTGGCTCACCCACGGGGTCAATCTACGGAGGCTTCCATTCGAATGTTCCTCGGACATTGCCGGACTTCCTTTTTAGGCAGGGGCCGTGGACTGTGGCGCCCATCGACGAGGTTGGAAGTGGACGACGCGCGTCCCGCCCTCTCCGTACCACGGCCGACGCCCTCGCGGCTGCTCTCCCCGGCCTGCTCAGCGCCGCCGCCGTCACCCTCGAGTACATTGCCCCCTCTGATGGCCCCGTCGAGTCTCTCGAGCTACGTCGTCTCTGGAACGACATCGTCACCGTTGGACGCGTCGTCTCGCGCGAGCTTGCTCGCCTACTGCCCCCCCCCCCCCCCCCCCCCCCCCCCCCC